>JAPMOQ010031815.1:0-24940 GCA_026543055.1 Argiope trifasciata
TCTAGTTTGATAAAAGTATTTTCTCTTTCCCACAATGAAGAAATATCACTTCCTCCGTTCTTAAGTGAGAAGCATTGAAGAATTTGACTCCTGCTTTAAGATGAATCCGTTAAGAAACTGCTTAATGATCGCAGAAATAAGAAAATAGCAATATTGTTTTCATAAAAAAATCTATATGAATAAATATATTTAAGAATTTATTGGCAAACATTTCATCATTTGAAAAAATTACACACACACACACACACACACACACACGCACACGCACGCACGCACACACACACACACACACACACACACACACACACACACACACACACACACACACACACACACACACACACACACACACACACAACACCACTTCATGCCCCTGCAACTATAACCATCTGGTTATTTAAACAGTGTAATGAGCATGAAGTGGGAGAGACTTGGAAAGACGCTCCTGTTCCATCCATCCCTGTGACTATTTGTTCTTCTTCTGACAATTATAGATTGATATTTGGCAAGGGATTTTAATATTGGATAAACAAAAGTCGAAAGCAATGAGCTTTTGTAGTTCAAAGGGGAGATGGATTTGGCTTTTTAGGTTAAATCATGCAGATTCTAAAAAATATTTAAAAAAACCCCCTGGAAACGAGGACAGAAAAAGAGTGAGAGAAAAAAAACACATACAAAAACAAATAAACGCTATGTACAAACACAAAGATAACAGAAAATAAAAATTTGTATGAAAAGTGCTATTGCGAATAATGTTCCTGGATTCTAAACAGATCTTGGTTTGCTTCCAGATGACGAATCATACTTTGAATTTTCTTCCTGGATCCTTGGGAAGAGGCAACGCTGCGGAACCAAACTCGTTCTAGTTCGGATGTAGGCATGGTCATGTGAAATGAAGAAGTCAGCAGGCATTCTGTTGCGTAGTGGATAGGCGTGGCATCAAAATTTCCGCAGGGGCAGAAGGCGTTAGGTAACAGATTGAAACGCCGAAGATATGAGGGGAATGGCCCGTGAGATGTGAAGAAAAGGATGTCTTCCCTTTTCCAGTTACTTGGTAGAAGAGAGACTTTGGGAAGAATGTTGAATGTAGATCGCCCTGTATCTCCATCTTCCCAATCCTTTTGCCATTCTTTCATCATTTTGTTTTTAAAGAATGATTTAAGGTAGGATTTTGGCACCTTAGTATAACATTTCTCCATGTCTGATTCCGCTGCTTCTTTCGCCAGTCTGTCGGCTTCTTCGTTTCCCTCATACCGAACATGGGCTTTAATCCAGGAAATTTTGATTTGCCTGTGATGGATTAAATTATGGCATATGTTCCTCGCAACTGGATTTCGATTTTTGGGGTTAGCTGCCGCTTTTATGCTGGCTTGGTTGTCAACTAATATTGTGATGTGTTGTGGATGGAGGTCAGTAGCGTATTCTATGGCTTGTTGAAGGGCTAGAAGTTCAGCTTGATATACGGTATTATAATTTTGCATTTTTGTTGACCACCTATGTAAAATATTACCATTTTCCATGACACAGAATGCAGCACCAACACCATTATTTGTCTTGGATCCATCCGTGTAAAGACGAACTCCCCTAGAGATGTGCCCGCCATCTTCAGTGGAGATCTGATTTTGAAATGGATATTGTGATGGGTGAGCTGCCCAGCCTGTTACAGATTTTTCAACATCCATCGGATTGATCGTTGTGAGGCTCTCTGGAAGGGAAACGTTGAGTCTGTTGATTGATGTATATCTGGCTTCTTGCTGGAGCTTGAGATGTAATGGAGGAATCCCGAGGATGACTTGAAGAGCGGATGTTGGGGTCGTTCTGTAGGCTCCCGAAATTGCCAATAGGAATGGCCTTTGCAGTGTTGCCAATTTCCTTTTTACTCTTACAGGTGGATCCAAGCACCAGATTGCTGCGTCATAAGCCAGCATCCTCTCAATTACAGTGGAGTAAAGGATTTTCTTTAATTTCTTGGATATTCCCCAATCTTTTCCCATTAATTTGAGGAGATTTCTATGATACATGAATGATTTTATAGAGAGGCTTTTAATGTGTGCATTCCAATTGAATTTATCATCGATGTGGATGCCAAGATATTTGATGGAACGCTGTCTTCGAATGGTTTCTCCTTGCCAGCGGATGGTTGGTGGCCTTACGAGTTTGCTATACATAATATATTGCGTTTTTTGGTTGAAATTTGGAGTTTATTTTTGTTGGTCCAGGAAATAAATTTGGCTATTGCTTCATGTATCTGATTTCCGATTTTCTGTCCAGTGGATGCATGGGAGACTATAACAAAATCATCTGCAAATGCTTGAATCGATGTGTTTTCTGGGAAAGTTTCCTCCAGAATTTCGTTTGCTACAATATTCCAGAGAGCTGGGCCACTGCAAGATCCTTGTGGACAGCCCATCCTCTGTTCTCTAATAGCTGGACCCTCACTTGAATTTAGAACGATTTTTCTATTGAGCAGCAGGTTTTTGAAGATTGTTGCCAGATTCTTAGGGCACTGATTATTGTTAAGGTTGGTCACAATTGAACTATGCTGAACATTATCGAACGCCCCTTTAATATCAATTGATAGTACCAGGACATGATGGTTTTGCTTCTTTCCCTCTGTTATTTTTTTAATTAATTGGTGTATTGCCATATCTGTTGATCGACCTTCTCTGAATCCATATTGATGCTCACTGATTTTATTAGATTCCTCTAGATAGTGAGTGAGGCGTTGAGTAAGGAGTTTCTCCAGAACCTTACCAATGCAGGGGAGAAGTGAGATAGGTCTATATGAAGAGGCCTCTTCTTCTGGTTTCCCTTCTTTTTGAAAGAGAATAATGCTTCCTATTTTCAGTGGGTCCGGAAAGAATCCCAATTTTAGACACTTATTGAACAGTTCAAAGAGAAGAATTGGATATCTTTTGTTTATTTCTTGGAGAATAATATTGTCGATTCCGTCTGGTCCTGGTGCTTTACCCTTATGCAACTTTTTAATTACTGTGGCTATTTCTTCTCTAGAGAATGGCCTGTCATCTGGTGCTGCTGAAGTAATTGCAGGTAGGCCTCCAGTTTCTTCGGAGATGAAAATCTCTTCTAGGAGCTTCTTGGCAGTTTTTAATTGACCTCCTGTCGGATCGCTATTTTTGAGGGCTATTAAATGAGCCGGTGGAATTGTTTTTCTGAATGCGGTCTTGTATTGTTTGCCATATGGATTTGAAGCATTTGAACAGAATATTTTCCAACTTGAAGTCTTGGCTTGTCTTACATGCCTCATGTAAATCGCTTGGTTTTTCTTTAACAGTTGGAACATAGCACTCCTCTGGTCTTTTGGGGCTCTTTGGGCTCGCCGTCTCAATGCTTTGAGCCTATTTTTCTCTATCTCCAATTTTGTAGTGTACCAGGTGGGGGGTTTCAATGCTTGTTGCTTTTTAATTTTATAAGAACTCATGCAGGCTTCAATTATTGTGTTTTGAATGTGGCTTGTTACTTTATTTATTGTTTCCTGTGTGTCACATTTTCTGATTTCTTGGAGAAAAATATTGATATTTGGTTTTAGAATGCCAAGGAATTTCTTGTGGTTCCCGTGAAGAGTTTTAAATCTATTAAATGAGCATTGTCGTATTTCAGTATTAGTTTGTGTGATGATGTATTTATGGTCACTGAGGGATGGTTCTTCAGAGACATCCCATTTTGCAATTTGTGAGCTTAAATTTTGTGTACAGATAGTTAAATCTGGCCAGCCTTTGGATACGTCTCTCTGAAATGTTGGGGGAGCATCTGATATGTTTATAGCAAACAGGTCGTTTGCCAGGATAAAATCTAATACTTTTTCACCCCTTGTGTCATTGCTTCTGTATCCCCACAGAGTATGGTGGCCGTTAAGATCCGCTCCAATAAAAATTGATTCGTTTTTAAGAGAAGTAATGATTTCCTGCATTTCCTGTAACGTTTCTTCAATGTTAGCATATGGAGAGTTATAGGCTGAAATGAATGTAGTTGGTTGATTTCCTGTTTGCAGTTTGATGGCTACCATATCTTGTTTACACGCTATGATGACTGGTTGTAATTTTCTATTGACTATTGCTATTGCTGCTTTTTTGGATTTAGATATGAAAATATTCCAAGTTTTAGGCAGACCTTGAATTTCTCCTGCATTGATATATGGCTCCTGAATAAGAATGATATCTGAATTAAAAGTGGAAATAGATTTTTGGAGCTGATCACTAGCTGCCTTGGCGCGAGCAAGGTTAATTTGAAGAGTATTGATGGAAATATTAGCCGATGATGATGAGATGGAAAATGAATATTGTGGGAAATAAACCATATTAGTAATCTCTCGTTTGACGATAAGCTGCTACTTCATGCTGGTAACAGGAGCAGATATTGTCTGTAGCTTTATGAAGGATTGGGAAGTTCGTTCCGTAATGGAAGTTATGGTGGCTGCAATTAATACAGACTATTTGGGTAGAATTGCATTTCCTGGTATTATGCCTACCGGCACATTTGCCGCACGTAGGCCTTACATCCCTACATTCCTTGGCCAAATGTCCAAAGCCTTGACACTTGGTACATTTCTTAATATGAAAAAATTCTCTTATATTGTACATCGTCCAGTTAAGAGAAACTTTGTTTATCTTTTTAGCCCTTTTTATTACTTCTTCTGGGGCCTCCAGAACCCAGTGTGAAGAAGTTTGGTCTCTTCCTTTGAGTTTAAATCGTAATTTCAGAGAATCGGGAAGATCCAGGCTGGAAACCAAAGCTTGATGAAGTTCTTCTTCTGGGGTAGAATTAGGGACATCATAGACGATCAGGCTTGGATGTCGTTTACCTGGAGTTTTAGTTATGATTTTGTTGGCAAGAGCTTCTTTGTTAGAAATGGAAGTCAACAGTTTGGAGATGTCTTCGTCCTTTTCGCATACTACTACGATGCCTTTGTTTTGTACTTTTCTTATATTTTTGATGGTAATGTTATTACTTGATAGTTCTTTTCTTAAGATATCCTCCACTGGTATCTTGCACTCTTCAACTGCTTTGGGGTAAAGTAAAATTGCTGGGGACTTTTTCTTTAAAGCTTCTGCGAAAGTGAGTTTTTTGTGGCAACAGATTTCCTTTTGATTGAGTTTGCTGTTGCGATGACATCTTGAGAGTGTTTGTGGAAGTCTGCGTGCCGGCTTCCTTTTTCTCTACTGGAATTGGGTGCGTGGTTGAAGAGAAAGGATGAATTGTTACTAGTATAGTTTCTGTTCCAACCTCTTTGACTTCATTTGACCCTCTGAAAGTGGCATCTCTTGACTCAATGTTTATCCTATTAGCTTCCGAATGGCTAGTGGTCCTTGACTCCAATTGGTCAAGAATTTTGTGAGCTTTAGCCAAAATATCCTTAGGCAGATAAGGTCTGAAATTGGTTTTAGATTTGCTGTTGCTGCTATAGTTTCCGCCCTTTATGATTTGCCTAATTTTCCGGAAGAGTTCTAAAATTGGAATATCTTCATCGCACTGGGATGGTGCAAGAGACAGAGCGGATGCAACCGAAGAAATGGATGAAGTCGAGACACTCCTCCTTCTGTTGCTTGTAGTGAGAGGGAAATGTTGCAACATTTTATCAGTCTGGGAAAGTTCAGTATCGAGGATATCTGATTCATTTGCAGGGGGTGAACTGTTCATCATAAGATTATTAGAAGTAGACGTAAAACAATTACAAATTGACAAAATAATTTCTAAGAACAACAGCCAAGGTTTGTGCCCCATTCCGGCATAACCGACAGTGCATACAAAAGTTACCTGCATATTGTATTGAAAACTAAAATTTTATGTGTACATATACAAACATATACACATCCATCCATCCATACATATATATATACATACATACACATATACATACATACACACATACATATATATATACACATATACATACATACATACATACACATATATACCCACATATATATTCATACACGCATATTCATATGCAGACACGCACATGCACATACATGCATGCACATACACATATGCAGACATATACACCTACTCACACATACATACATATATATAAATCTACACATACATATATTAAAAAAAAAGAAAAAGGTTCTATGTATTTTGCAGCTTCAGGGTAGGAAAAGGCTTACGAAATAAAAAATAAATAAATAAAAAAGAAAAGAAAATGGGGGGGGGATTTTTAAATTTCTTTTCACTTCCTCTCCATTTATTATTATTATTATTGTTGTTGTTGTTATTATTGCGAGAAGAGTTTAATTGTCAAGTTTGATGTGAATCGCGTCACTGACACACGAGAAAACGAGCAAAAGCCACTGATACAGGTAAACCAGAGGAACTGATTTGAGTGTTCAAAGGGTTAAACTAACGTTCGCAAAGGGGTCTCGAGGAGGGAGACAAGATGGCGAAGCGGTGACTCCGACACGAGGGAAGACAGCGACAGAAAGAAAACAACTAGAGAGTAATCGATTTAGTAACATAATAAGGATAAAAATTATATCCAGTTACGCAGAAAAAATTAACACATTATATACACTTCCATTTACATAAAGGACAAATATAGAGATATCAATACATGGGAGATTACAAATTTAATGTGAGTTTGGTAGCGTGTATTGGTCGCCATTTTTTACTATAGGGTCTAGCTACATCAGGCGACTAGTAAACAAGGGAAAACCTAGGAGCAGGGGAAAAAGTTGAGTGAGGGTTGCCAAGATAACAAGTGACAAAAAATTCATAAAAAATTCAGAAAATTGCTTACAGATACAAAATGAACTTTAATCGACGTAGAATCGTTTACACTGTCGATCATCTTTAAGATTAAGTCGATTGGGTTGTAAGTTGTTTTGTAATTAATTTTTAAAGTGGGACATAGAAATGTTTTTTTCAAAATGGGGCATTTTACCAATGATTAGCTTTCTAAAAGAGTTTATATTTTGAACATCATAAATGCTACAGTAAAAAACAATACTGCTATTCAATAAGAACTGTATCCACAACAAAATATTAAAATATTAAGGAAAAATATGGAATATTGAAGCAGATGGGGGGATGCAAAGACAAAAGTAGAAACAATAGATGTTTGCAGCAAATTAGTAAGTCAATTATTTAAAAAAATAATAAAAAAGTAACAAATCATGCCATGGGCAATACACTTATATAAAAATGCAGGTAATTGTACACACTATCGATTGAAACCAAAATAGGAACACTCACCCCAGCTGTTTTTTGGTGGTTTAGCCCATCATGGCAGTGCAATCCATTTTTTTAGAGAAATTCCTCCGAAATCTTACGAAAGAATTGAAACACAAAGTTCGCAATGGTCTAATAATGAGTAATCTTTTAGTAGGCAAAGAACACTTTGCACATAGGCTGGAATTCCTATTGAGGCGTTGAAAGTGAACGGAAGATAGCTGAGATTCACTATTTGCGAAGTTCGCGTGAGATTGAAGTATGCCCGTTGAGGATAGAACAGTAAGCACAACCGCTCCCGTTGAAGACGGAGGGTCGAATCCACACACACACACACACACACATATATATATATATATACAGAGAGAGAGAGAGAGAGAGAAAGAAAAGGAAAGGATAATGACTTAAAAGGATAATGACTTAAAAAAATAGTAATATTCTCAAATGATAACTTGAAATTTGCGACAGTGGATTTTATATGCTTTTTTTTATGTTTTGATTTTTTTAATAACTTTACCTTCATTTTACTTTAGTCTAAAATTTATTTTTTTTGAGGTCATGCTGCATGTAGTCCTTCACCATTAATGGAAAAACTTAGTGTTTCTCTACAACGGGACGTTAATATAACTAAACTAAATTAAGCAGATTTACCATTTATTAATCAAATTATTTTTCTCTTCCAATCCTTAATCATATAAACAAAAGTGAATGTTTGTCTGTATGTGTCTTATGCCTTCCTAAACCGTTCATCCGATTACGATGAAACTGGGGCAGCTTATTGTTTTCACCTACGGCATGATTATAGGGTTAGTACAATTATCTAAAATAAAAATTAAAAGTTTTGAATCCCAACCACATTTATTTATCCACGGATTCATCTCCAAATATCTCGCCAAAGAGACAATAAATTCTGTAAAGATGCCAAATTCAAGTGAAAATGTAATCTATTGCAAATATAGTAATCAAATGCCATGCAAGTCATTCTCAGGGGTAACAACTTTATGACAAATTATGCGAGAAAGTTTTTGGGAAAACCAACCCTGGGATTTTTTTAATTTTAATTAAATTTTTACGTAACCACCAAATCAATTTATAGGAAATAATTTTGCATCATCTTAGTTTTTTTAAAAAATCACCATTTTAGTTTTCACACCTTAGTTTTTGCACCATCTTAGTTTCTTTATCTTTTGAACTATATTAACGTTCTTATGGTATTAACATTTTTTCGGTGTTTAATCAATTTTGTACGAAAATATTTCAATCCCGTCTTCTAAACTTAAATATGAGAATTCCAAACGAATATTAAATGAATCCCGAAATACAATAAATACTTTCTTTCATTGTCATTCTGAAAGAACACCAAGCTTCACAACTCAAAAAGAATAAAAAAAATCTAATAATAATCTAAGATAAATAATGCATATTTGTTCGTTCGTATTTTATATAATGTCGTACTGTTCATTATATTTGGATGAAACATTGTCAAATTATAGATTGATTGCACTTAATATTACTTTTTTGGCAGCAGCCATGTGCCGAGTATCAGCTAGTGTCTATTATATCAACGCATGTCCTCATACCTTTTAGGAAACAAATAACTCTAAACTCGTTACAAACGCTACAGGAGTGATGCAACTCCACTCTGTGCTCTCACGGTATTGTTAATGAAATAAAAGAATGTACGGCACTAGAAGTGTTTGTAACAGCATCCTAATGCAAAGCATCCATCCATCAGCTTTTGCGATGAGTGGAAGGCGACGATTTGTCAGCGTGATGAAGCTTCCCGCTTCACTCTTTTTGCAGCTGAGTAATGGCTCTAGGATTATGCTTGCAACTCTTTGCTATCTGGCTTCATTACGACTTTAGGTCACAGAGCACTAGTGAGGGAATGGAGCAGTTAATGTTTTTAGTGCTATTGAAGGCACTGAAAGGAGTCGAATGAACTATTACTAAGTTTGAAAAAGAGCCGTGAAAGAGGTTGGGGAATACTTTAACATTAATCATTCTGTTTTATAGAAAGAGAATAATAATAACCCTTAACTGAGGAAGTACGATCTATGAGTCCGCTAGCGTTGAACTTTTGCTCACTCCAACTTTAACTTTAGCTTAATTGAATGGATTGACCTTGTAGCTTCTAGTTTCATGACCTTGAATGTACCTGCAATTTTTTCAACCGATTTCATCAGATGGTTTTTAAAATCATTCAGTTCTTTTATTTAGCGCGGTCACTTTGACCTCTCCTCCCGGTTAGTGCCCCAGTGATAAACAAGGCTTAGCAGTTGGGGTGAAAACTTGGGCTCCGAAATATCATTCAATTTACTGATTTTATTATGAAGAAATGCTCTAGACACTTTTAAATGAAGCAAAAAGTGATTTTAATTATTAGGATAACTGCACAGAGCAGTTTTTCAACATTGACAATTTTTTTCTTATTATTTCTTTTATTGAGACTTCCCTCTTTCCAAAACAGTTTATCTTCTGTGGGAAAATGAAGGTCTGACCTATTGTCCAGGATCTCACATTTTTCCACTAAAATTTGTCTTTAAATTCAATTTTCTCATAGCTTTCATTTTCATAAACATTCTCCACCGTTAACATGATACCTCAAAAACTAATAAAAGTATATACCTAAATAAAACCAGGGTGTATTTTAAATGATACGGAAAATTAAATGAATGTATAGTTTTATTGTTGGTGAATTACTTTTTCATTTATACGTGCTTTTAGAACACTTATGTAGGTAATTGTGGAAAAAATGCATATATACGCATATTTTTGCCCTAACTTTTTTGCATCTCAACATTTTTCTTAGATTTGGGTTCGTCCATCATTATATTCTATAACTTGTGTACAAAGAAAAATAGCATTGCTGCATTCCCATTTCGTGCAGAGTGTTAACCATTTTGGTTTAATTTCATTGAAATTTACTACACATTTTCCTATTTCTCAAAATATATAATAATTGTGTTGCATTTATGGAATTTTCTGTTATCATTGACAATACATCTAAATCTATAGTTTTAAATGGTTTTTGTGAAATCCATGTTTTTAAAAATACTTCCTTCGAACGTAGTTGGTTACGTTAAACAAAATCAGAAATTAAAAATAATAAAATCACAAAAACTGCATTTAAGAAATAAAAATGTTAGTTTTCAATTAGCCAATTCATTAAACGGCAGATTTCACCTTAAATCAATGATACATTTTATTTTTGGGAGCAATAAACACGTCTTTATATTAAGTGAATATTTGTGCATCTAATTATTTTTTGATCAGAGGGTAAAAATATTTTAGCAAAAGTAATTTTTCGGTTACGTTGGAATTGCAATACTGAACACTTACTGAATATTCATCTACTATCGAATCTACGATCGAAATTTAAAGCTATCATGTGAGAACCCAAATTATGTATTTCGAGTCAACAGTGATCAATTCGTGTGAAGTTTCTGGACAACGTGTCATTCCACACAGAAAAAAAATCCTTAATTTGTATCCCTTTCTGAGGGTAACCTTTGAATGTCTTCAGGCCGAATTATTTTAATTTTGGATTTAGTTTTATCAGAAATAATTTTTAGTTTCGACTCCCACATAATTTAGTTTAGTTTCTGAAATAATTTAATTTTTTTCAAATTATAAACTGTTTGCCAATAAATTCTTAAATATAGTATTAACATAGAATTTTTATGAAAATAATTTTTTGTAAACATAAACCAATTTCTGAGATCATTAAACAGTTTCATACTGGGTTAATCTTAGAACAGGAGTGAGTCAAATCTTGCAACGTTTCCCACCTAAGAACGAATGAAGTATTATTTCCACACTAGGAAAAAGAGAAAATACTTTTGTTAAAACTGTTATTAAACGCGAGTGAAGTTTTTTCGAATACGTTAAAGAAAATTATTTAATTTCGCCAAAAAATATATATATTCCATAAAAATAACAGCTATGATGTTCAGCCTTTGAAAAATGCATCTGCTGTCAAATAAGTGTACGTAAAAATAAAGCAATACTGGTGAAAGCATATCAACCATCTTAAAAAGGCATCGACTTTCAAAAAAGCATACTTCTTTCAAAGAAATATACAAACCTTTTACCAGTACGATATTCCTACTTCTTCACAAGAAGAAGAAAAAATAACACAATGTCGGTAAAAGCAGGTAAAAAAAAGCATGCTATTATAATATGTGATAAATATTGCTATTAAAGCTTTGTCATTACCTTCGCGATTTTGAGTTTCAATTATTTGTGGTTTTCAGTTATTCAAAACCTCCTAACGAAAAGAGGAACATATTCTCTCATGATAGAAAAAAATAACTCGTCTTACTTGAGGTTAAGTCATCAATAGAAACACATTGCCTTACTTATAAATAAAAGAAACGAAATAACAACATAGTGGTGTAATGTACCATGACTTTGGTGTTAATTAATGAACTGTTCTGCCAATTAGGATTAAAAGAATAACCAGAGTCAAACAGAGTAACATCATGAAACAACATATCACTGTCCAGGAAATGATGTATTCTGATTCTAGGAAAAACTAACCAGTTATAAAATAACACAATGGAAATGTCTCGTGGGTTTTTCTTAGAATCAGGAATAACTAACTTATGCATTCGGTTATGTTTTTCATCTTAATCAGGCTTCAGGTTTCTTCCAGTGTTGTTGTTCGTAATGCTCGGTCTTTGTTGTCTCAGAATCAAATTATGGGTTTAGAAAAAAAAAAAAAAAAAAAAAAAAAAAAAAAAAAACGCGATTACTAACAAAAACGCGTTCAAACTTTCTGGAACTTTCTGCTATGGGTTATTCGCTTTCATTATCTCTAATTAAGATTTTTTCCCTCTTAAGGTGTACGATTACGCTGGAGCATGTTGCTTATTGTGTAAATCAATAACTGTAGCAAACTTCATTCTGGATTTCTTTTAACAGAAGCGATAAAAGCAAATTCATTGAAAATAATTCAAAATCAAACCCACTCATAATATGACGACTATTCCTGGCACATCTAATTATTGAATATTTAATATTAAACTAAAATTAAATAAAATCTTTAGGTAACTTAAAATAAAAAAAAAATCATTTAAAGCATTTTCAATTTCCAAACGTCTATATATTATTACACAAATTAAGCAAAAATAATCTCAGTTATGACTTTTTTATCTCAGTTATTTTGTCTAATGACAAAATTAAGTGTGATGCACACACAAATACAAGCACACTGATTATGTCGGAATCAAAATTAAAATTAAAATCGGAATTAAACATCTAAATATTCACAAAAATAAAATCTAAATAAAACAAATCCTATTTATGAAACAAATCTAAATTAATGTAATTAAATAAACGAAATTAATTACGGAAACTAAACTAAAGACTGGAATGGAAACTAGAAAATATTTTGGTTTCGAACGCGTTTAAAACTTTCAAAAAACATTACCAAATAAAGGTTTTATTACGGGAAAAATAATTTTAAAAAACTTAAATAGTTGGAGATTCATTGAGGATTTAATTTTCATTGACATAGAGAATACCAATATTGTTACAAATTGCTATCTTCAAGAATTAATTTTAACAGAAACAAATAAAAATCATCTTGAGGCTACTTATCTGGATTTCGAATTGAGAAGGATAAGACAATAATTGGTATTTATGATAATAGAGACGAATTCAGCTTTAAAATAATTAAACTCAGTAATTATCACACTAATAATAGCTCTAACATTTTCAAAAATTTAATTTTCTCATAATTTAATAAAATTAAAACAATATGTAATAACAATTTTTTTTATAAAAGCAACAAATAGTTTTATTAAAAATTTGATCAATAATAATTTTCCCCAAAACTACTGCAATATCAATATTTTAATAAAAAAGAAATGATGCAATATTAACTTATAATAAAATAAAACAGATACTTAAAAATAAAATAGATGCCGCTCAGAATTTCCATTTATCTTTTTTACACTGTCTGACACTGTATTAAAATTGGAATGATATGGTGAGATTTCTTCGCCTATTGCTGGTATGCTCTTTCCCTTTTTGTTTTCTTAATTATTGGGTGGATTGGTTTAATTTTTGGTTGAATATTCTTATGTAATTTTATTTTATATATATTTTTGCTTTATTTGGTTATGTTTTTGATGTTGCTTTGTTTCTGTTTTTTTCTTGTTAAAATTGGTGTGTCTCTTTTGCTTTATTTTTCGTTATATTTTCGGGTCGCGAGGGGTATGGGAAATTGTCCGATTTCCTCAAGGAAAAAATCCCTCAATTTGTATCCTTGCCTGACGTTGAAAAAAAAAGTGCTCAGGCCCAATTATTATTTTTTTTTGAAATTTTGATTATGTTGTATCTCTTCTTACTTAGCTTATATACCATTCTTGCACAATTGCCTACACAATAAATTATTTAGGGAACGGTCGTTACAGCTGCGAAAGAATGAAGGGAACTGCGAAGAATCCCATTGCAGCTGTCTTGTAATGTGAGAACGCAGGCGATTTCTCAAATGATGATTTCGGGCGATTTTTCAGAGCACCAACTTACTATTGAAAAGAAATATTTCCTTTTCGTATTCACTTTAAAAATAGATTGTATTTTTTATTAATTGCAAGAAAAAAACTTTCGATTATAATAAAGAACAAAATTAAAATATTTAATCATTATTTTTTATTATTTTTAATTTTACGTCTTCCATAAAATAGCTGTAGTTCATGTAGAGCTCGACCATTGTAAAAACTAGTAAACAAAACAGAAATAGGGTTGCTAGAAGAGCGTTCTGTTGGGTTGCCAAATTGGCGAGAAACTCAGGGGGCGCACTATGCTTCATTTCACATGACTCGAGACACAATTCCATTGAAAGACAGTCGTGTAAGCAGGTATGGCTCATGTTAAACCCTTCGGAGCCGTTGGCGTGGTGTAGAAGTTAGGAGATTAGGTTAAGAAGCCGGGTATCTTCCTCGACTTCTAAGCGTGGTTCAGAATAACTAGGTTCGTCTCAAAATAATTCTTGTGTTTAAAAAAAACAGTTCGTTAATAAATTTCAATTAATCGACTATTTCGGATTGCTAAATAATCTTAATTCGCAAGATATCTTAAAGTCCGATTTTTAAGGGTCTGGTGGTAAGGTCTAGGCTTCGGAACCGGAGGCTTTTAGGCTGAAGATTCGATTCAACCAAAGATCTGTCGTGTAAGGGGGTCCCTTGCGCATTATCTCCGTCGGGGCCAAATGTTCTATCTCTGGTGTCGTATGGAGAGGTGGGTGCCAGTTCAGATGCCTTCCTCATCATCTGATCACGTCAAATTGACGAGGTCCATCCCAAAATAGCTCGAATGTTGCTTGAAAATGGGACGTTAAAATAACTAAAACTAAACTAAACTGAAGTCCGATTTGTATATATTTCAAAACATTCTAATTTGGATGGCATGTGCTTAGGATTGAAATATTCCATCAGAACTCTGAAAATCGCCGATATTCTCTACAGGAAAGGAAATGAATTAAATCGTTAGTTTTATTTAAATCAACTAAAAATAATTTTAAAAGTGCAGGAGCATTTAAAAAATGAACATTAATTTCAAAATATATTTGTATAAACTGGCTAACCTATAGCATTTCGGAATAACAAATGTTTGAACACCGAAAATTAAAAACTTAGATATATGAGCTTTTATCTTTATCATGGTACGGGAAACAGCTTCGATTATTGAAGAAACGATATGAATTTAATCACTCGTGCATTGCGATTATTTTTGAATCTAATCAAACAAATATATGTGAAACCGAGGGTATTGTTGAATATAACAAAGTTTCTTGGGCCCCCTGCTCCTGTCTTCAGTTCAACAAAAGTTGTAACAGTTTTCTTAAAATGTATTGATTAAAATTTTGCTCATTTTGTAACATTTGATTGAATAAGTTGATAGTTTGCTATTAAAACGCCTTGATTGAATAGACTTTAATCATAAAACATAATATTACGCGCAATCAGTCCATAATTAAGCAATGTTTTATCAAAATAGAATAATCAGTACGACAGTATATGAATTAAAAATATTCATTTTTATACATTAGATTTATGTATTCTTTTATAATTGTTAACTTTCAGAATGGTAATGAATGAAACTAATTGGGTACATCGTGATTCATTTAATATTTGTCCGGAATTCTCATATTTATTTGCAGAAAACGTATTGAAACTATTTTCTATAAAAATTGACTAAACAAAGGAAATATATTTGAACTATAAATATATAGTTGCAAAAAATAGTATAATTGAAGAAATTTCTGAATATTAAGATGGTGCAAAATTATTTGTAATGCATTATTTTTGGTAGTTACAGCGAAAAACGCTAAAATTTAATAAAAATATCAAACAAACAAGGTTGATCCCCCGAAATTTCTTATCTCTTAGAGTCGTTACACCTGAGAATGACTTGCAGGACATTTACCTTCTAAAGCTGCAGAATGTTAACCTATCACTTGAATTTAGCATTCCTATAGAATCTATTGTCTCCTCGGCTGATTATTTGGAGATGAATCCTTGGTAAATAGATAGGTTGAGACTCGAAATTTTTTATTTAATTTTGGATAATTGTACTGTCTCTATAACCATCCTGTAAGTGTAAACAGTAAGCTGGCCCAGTTTCATCGTCATCGGATGAATTGTTTAGGAAAGCATAATAGGCATGCAGACAAGCATTCATTTTTGTTTATATAGATATCGGCAGGATAACAGAAATATTTCTGGAATTATTCACAAATGAGCTAAAATGATTACAAATTTCTTATCAGGTCAAAAGTTTTCCTTACAAGATAAAAATTGAGCATTAAATGTGATTGTTGCATGTGGCTAGTTCTTGTTTTCCTTATTTCTAAGGTAAAGTTGATTTCTCCAACTCTGTCGATATAAACAATTGGATGCCAGTTAAAGGAAGCTGCAATACTTGCTCGCATTACCTGGATTTTATCGCCAAATTCCTCCCTTTGTGATGGATCAAATATTCTTGGCTTGGGGTTTAATTGTTGGGGGTTAATATTTGGGGGTGGGGGAGGTTTTCTCAGATTTTACAGAGGATGCTCGAATGTTCGATATATATATATATATACTTAATTGTTTTATTTTATTGGGATAACTATTTTCTCTGTTAGTTACGTAAAGGATTTTACTATGTAAGTATCCAAAATTTGATATAAAATCTGACATCGTTATGCACAAAAAATAAATATATAGGGAACTTCAGTTCGTTCACTTTTCTGGGGCTCATACTCTTTTAATGTTTTAATAGCGAAAACTGGAATTTAGAATGAAATGTGGAATTGTTTTGCGTAAAAAGAGTAAAGAAGGATTTGAAAGTTTGAGTGTCTTTTGAATCCATCAGTTGCCTTTAACTTTTTTAAAGATGGCTTATGATATCTTTAATAGAATTTTATTTGTGTTGATACAGCTTATTTAACACTGATACGTTAGCATTCATTATAAAATAGTTGAACTTTTACGACAATGGGACATTATTGTTATTATACTATGTGATGAGTAATACGTTCGCCCTCTTTGCAAGATCTAAATATTTTCGGTTGTTACTTCTGTATGTAGTTTTTTCTTACTTAACAGTACAATGACAGAAAAATATTAAGTAAGAAAACTAAACATCAATCACAATTTGTATACAAAGACATAGATTTACGTCATACATATATGTGTGCATACATAAATGTATACCATAGATTTATGAATAGAGATAAAGGGCATTTTGATATAAACTGATGGAAAAAAAATCCTAACACTAGGAAGGAGCTGTGCTAGATAAACGAAATTTAGTAGGCGTGTTTATACATCTGAAAGATGACGTTGATTCAAATTTCGACCTACGCGCGTAAGTGTGGCGCTAGTAGCGACACTATGAACATGCAAATGAGGTTTGCTTTAAATACGCGCTGTAAGGTTCATGATCTTTATTTACAGTTGAGATTTGATGTAGTGGGTTACTGCTAGTCAAGGATGCCTCTGAGAAGACGAAGAAGCCATTATCAACAACTCACTGAGTTTGAACGAGGTCGTATTGTAGGGCTACGAGAAGGTGGGTTTTCTTTCCGCGATATTGCTGAAAGACTTGGCAGGAATGTATCCAATGTGCATGAGTATTGGCGGCAGTGGTCAAGGGAAGGTACTGCCTCAAGAAGACCAGGTTCCGGTCGGCCACGTGCTACTACTGAGAGGGAAGACCGTCGTATTCGGCGTATGGTTGTGGCTAATCGTACTGCGTCTGCAGCTGAAATTCGAGCAGCAGTTGGCACCACAGTGACCCAACGAACTGTTACAAATCGGTTAATTCAAGGATAGCTAAGAGCCAGACGCCCTGTACAGTGCATTCCACTGACTCCAAACCACTGCCGTTTGCGACGTGAGTGGTATCAAGCTAGAGCTCATTGGAGGACGGAGTGGAGATCTGTTGTGTTTTCTGATGAAAGCCGGTTCTGCCTTGGTCGCAGTGATAGCCGTTTGTTGGTCAGAAGGAGGCTAGGTGAATGCCTGCTAGTGACCTGTCTGGAGCCTAGACATAGAGGGCCTACTCCTGGAGTTATGGTTTGGGGAGCAGTGTTGTATGACAGCAGGTGCCCTCTCGTGGTTATCCCACGCACACTGACTTCAAATTTGTACGTCAGTCTAGTGATACAACCTGTTGTGTTGCCATTCATGAACAGCATTCAAGGGTTTTTTTTCCAACAGGATAACGCTCGCCTTCATACCGCTGTTGTAACCCAACATGCTCTACAGAGTGTCGGCATGTTGCCTTGGCCTGCTAGATCACCAGATCTTTCTCAAATCGAGCACGTATGGGAAATCATTGGATAACTCAGGCATTCACGATAACTCCAGCGTCATCCACAACTAGCATTAACCATCCCTGCATTGATCGCCCAAATGCAACAGGCATGGAACCCCATCCCACAAACTGATACCCTACGTCTGTACGACACAATGCATGCACGTTTGCATGCTTGTATTCAAAATTCTGGCGGTTACACCGGTTACTAATGTTCCAACATTTCACATTTGAAATGGCTCTTCTCGCCAATGGCTCTACCTGTGATCTTGAAACTTTAATGAATTAAATATGTTACCTATACAAATGTATTCCTAAAATTTCATTACTGTACAATAATTTTTTCTTGGTGTTGGGATTTTTTTCTATCAGTGTATAAATAATGCCACTCGTAGTTT
The DNA here is from genome assembly GCA_026543055.1 of Argiope trifasciata. Classification (NCBI taxonomy): domain Eukaryota; kingdom Metazoa; phylum Arthropoda; class Arachnida; order Araneae; family Araneidae; genus Argiope; species Argiope trifasciata. The sequence continues at coordinate 18,399 of JAPMOQ010031815.1, forward strand.
ACTAAAGTATTTTCTTCATTAAATTTAGCTAAAAGGAATTTCAGTGATTTGAAATAATGATTAAAAAATAAAGTTATTCATATTTTTCTAATGCTACTTTTAAGGAGTATGTACTCGCTTGAAACTTCGAAAATCATTCAAAATATGAATGGTGTGCATTTTTTATTACTTAATGTACTCCGATACTTTCGCTTTCAAACGGTACCAAGATTTTGCCTAGTATTCGGAATATTTCTCAAATCATAAAGACTTTCTTCATGTACTTTCACTAAAAACTCTAGTTTCATTTTTTTTTCAAACAAATTTTTTACACTGCACTACTTCATTCGAACAATCCTAATTCAACAGGAATCGAACCAAATACGATTATTTATATACCAAAATAATCTGTATGAAACTGTGAATGCATTATGCCTCAATCAGAGTTATATTTATAGAAATAAAGTTTAAATAGCTATTTAAAAATTAAATATACAGAAATAATCTCTCTTTTTCTATTTATCATATTTGAAATTTTAAAAAATACACATTTTTTAGCTTGATTCTGTCAAACAACCTGAAGACTCATATTAGGCATAATATCCTACTAGAATTGTGTGTCTGTAATTAAAATTTAAGGTATCATGTTTTTAAAATATGTGCTTATTAAAGCATTAAATCTTAATTATTTAATATGTTTTTTTTCTGACTAAAATGAGTTTTTAAAGTATTTTTAAAGTACTTTTTTTTGTAAAAAGAATCCTAATGCGTATGTATACCTTAAAGCCGCATCCTTTAATTTGTCCTAGAAAAAAAAATATGACGGCATTCTATTTCATTTGATTTGAAGCTCCAATGATGATGATAAAAAAAAAAGTAAGGAAAAAACCAGTATCTCGGAGGAAATTGGACCTTATTTTCTTTCTTTTATAAAAGTCTGTAGCCCACCTCATTGATTGGAACCGATGCACACATTAACCTCGAGCATCAAACAAAGGCTGATGAATGGAAACAGAGATTTTTCTGCATCTCCCAATTGGCGAGATTTGAGCAGCGCTGCTTAAAAAGTAAATACACTTCTTGTTGAGACCGGAGTCAGGCGAATTATTTCCTTGGTTAAAAACAATTTATTATTTTTTTATCATTTATTTATTTATTATAACTGTTTCCTCTTTCGGCTCCTTTTCCCGAATATCCTTTCCTTTCATTTTCAAACAAGATCTCTGCCGGTTCTTAAAATGAGCAATCTGAATTTTTCCCTCAAAGAGCTGCATTTATTTTTTGCATTGATAGATAAAAGTTGATTTCGCACCCCCCCCCCTCTCACTCCCCATTCAAGACGCTATGAAGCTGTCCGTATGAAGGTCGTGAGTTATAATTGAAGAGAAACATTTTATTAGTTCTGAATTTTTCATTTACAAATGCATATTGAATCCAAATACATTAGAATGCAATGATTAAATTTAAAATGCACTTGTTAGCGTTCCGAAACTGCTCTTGATATTTCTCATTAATACTCTATTCGTATTTTTTTCTGTTTTGTATTTTTATACAATTTTTCATATTTAATAATTTAAGAAATTCATTAATAGTTGGATTTTCGTATCTTAGATGTATTTTTAAGTGTGTAAATTTATATTCTTTATTGCTTCTATTCTTCACAATAAATAAAACAGATTTACTTAAATAAAATTAATAGAACTAATGAAATTTTTTCCCTTAGTCTTATTGGTTCAATCATCATAAATCTTGAGTTCGTTGTATGCTTTCTGCAAATATTTGATCTCATACAAATAGAAACCATTTTAATATCTTGTGTAAGTGTTTGTCGAATTGAATTTTACGGGTCGTTTGCTTTTCAATTATGGACCCAACTTAGAGGTGAGTTTAAAAAAAAATAATTACTGCGTTTTTTGTTGTTGAAATGAATGTAAAAAAAAACTAAATTAACATTTACTGAATTTTTTTGTTAATTCGAAATTATTAATACTGATTTATAAGTGAAGGTTTATTTTAACTTAGCTCGTATTGCCAAGTGTTTTAATAAATTAGGATTGTAATTTCTCTGCTTTCTATCAATAAAATTATCATTTTTAAAACCTAATTACGATTTATTTGCTATTTTTATAATAAACGCAAAAAATAAAATATTTTCACAGTAATTTCAGTGTGTAGTCTTTTTTTCTGGTAACTTATTTATCCTTAAAAATAAAAATGCCTTGAAAAAAAACTGTTTTTTATATTATCTACCGTTTAATAATCAACGACATTTATTATTAGTTAGTAATTCGATTTGTTTATTAAACAATTTATTAGAACTCTTCAAATGAAATTCCTAGTATGAATAATATTTTTACAATTTGTGAAGTTTAATTAAAAATCATTAAGACCTTCTTAATTTTAGTGGTCCTTATGGAATGACCTTAAAAGGTTTTGTTTATTTGACTGATTTACTTCTTTCCTTAGTTTAAAAAAAAACACTCGATCTAATATCTTTTTGATTACATGCCTGCATTTTTTTCGAATAATCCAATGAACTGTAGGTTCGGATGAATCTGGATGTTAGTGAAAACATTTCATCTTAGTTTAAAGAAATATTGATAATAAGTGATATATCTTTTTTAATCTATTTTTTCGAGATTGTAATTAATAACCATGGGAAAATGTAACCTCAAAACACAAAGAGCTATATCGATGAAATTAGGTGCAAATTTTTTGTCATCTGAAGTACAGATAATTGCGAACTTTTATAGCAAATCCGTCATATTTGATTTTATATATGGGATATAAGATCTAATATTTACGTTTAAATTAATATATAAATTTATATCATATATATATATATATATATATATATATATATATATTTGATATATAAATGCGAAAACTCAAACCTGCAACAATTAAGATAAACGTGGTTTGATAAATATTCCTTTTACTAAAATAGCCGTTATGTGTCCAATTTTGATTTTAGTTGGCCAAATAAAAAAGCTTCCGAAATGTGTATTTGTTTCTTTCTGCCTATAAAAAAAGATACATAAAAATATATTCTTGTTTGTGAGTTTAAAATTAAAATTTCCGAATGATCTTAACTTTCAGATCTTGACCAATCACCCAATTTTTATTGTAGGGGGGACGAGTGATAGAATTATAATTAATCAGGAAACAAAAAAAATAATTTGGTATTATCCATTGGTTTCATATCTGTTGCAGACCATATAAAGTCTGTTCTTATAATATATGGCTCCTATATGAATTAAGAATGCTATGTACGGAGGTGTGATTTGTAGTTAAAAATCACGACCCACTTTTGCCTTTTTTAGCATCTTATGTACGTAAGCTAATTAATAATAAATGTATAATTTTTTAAGCCTTGAAAGATCAATTATTAGGTGAAATTATTTCTTCAGTCAAATGCTAATATCAGTTTAATTCTTGTGATAATGCATCATGTTCTGCTACGCATTAAATGAAGGCAGGATTCAAAAGGGAATAAATTATTGACTAACTTTCATTCTAAAAAAAAGCAACTGTTAAAATTATATACTTTATTAGCTTAATTTTTAGAACCTTGTTTTAAAAATGCTGGAATACATAAAGAATAGATCTTCAGTATGAAGTTTTATTTTTACAAACACCCGTAAAGTGTGAAAAAGAATGTGTATTTTCATAGGAAAATATTAGAATATGAAACTGCTATAGTCGTATAATATAATATGGGATATCATTTCAAAATTTAATTTAAATCCAAAATAATTTCAGAATTTCTATCTTAATTTAACCCATTTTAATTACTTTTTAAAATGCTCTGCTGTTCTTTAAATTTTCAAATAAATTTTTATCCAATTCCCACTTTTTTATTTTAATTGATTCAACACGGACTTTGTAAAATTTCTAATTCAACAGATCTTCACACTTCGAGTGAATGGGTAAAAATCCTTAAGGTTTACTATATTCTTTTGAATGTGCTCAAGATACTCTTTCCAAAAGACTACGCGTGTCAAATAAATTCAGAGTAAAATCAGTGAATGGAAAATGTTGGTCTCTTTTATTTTCATTCTTACATTGCAATTTACACTGACTTATCTCGTCGTTTATTCCTTATGCATAATATACCGTCCACAGTAAAATAAATCTTTTTAAATTTCAAAAGTTTCAACTAGTCCATTCAACTAGTAAAAAATGTGTTTACATACATATAGGTCAAACCATGTTTACTCGATAACAGGATTTCTTTAAATCCAAAAAAGTCAAATTTGAGGAGTTATTTAAATCTTTTATTTAAAAACAAATTTACAAATTATTTTCATCGTTTCTCATGAATTAGCATTTGGTGAAAGGGGATACAGCGTTGATAGAAATATTAAATTGGGGAATTAAAATGAAATATCATTTTTCGCATAGCATAGTCTACGACTATATAAATCAGTCCAGAGGAACCATTTTGTTAAATATTTATCTAAGAATTGAGAATTTCACTACCATCTGTTATCGGACGCTTTTAAAGGCAGATACGGTTTAAAATGTTGCCATCAGAGGCATTAAGGATGTTAGAATCTTATTTATTTCTGATTTTATGAAAAATGAAATCCAATTTAGGAAAAGAAAATGCCGAATTTAAATATAACTCTCATGCATTTGTTTCGACTAGATTGACTCTTTGCATTGCTACGTAATCCGATGAATGGTTAAAAGCTTTCCTAGAGAAATATCGAAAGGTTTTATGGAGAATTTTCTTTTTATGAATTTTGTATCCAAACATTGCTTACTGATATCCGTTCCTTTCATTTTAGTCAAAATTTTGATGCACTAGCAATACAATGTTTTTATTTTTTAAATTACTAACTCTAATGTAGTCAAATAAGTTTAGATTATTCAAAAAAGTTTTCAAACGAAAGTTCTACAGATAAAGATGGTGAAAAATATGTAGCAATTATTGGTAATATTTAATGTTTATATTTTATAGAATAGATCACTTACTCGTAGCTCAACTTAGTCCATTTCATCGTAATACGTAGTTTTTTAAGCAATGAATTTTTTGATTAATGTTGGCTCTTTATTTTTCCTAAATGTGCTTAAAAAGTAATTGGTTTTAATAATAAAATTTGATTATGCTTCCTATTCTAGTATAACTTTAAATAGATACTTTATTTTAAATAACATGCAATTGTTTTATTCCTTATTTTTAAACATGATAGATTTTTAATACATACATTTTTGATACATGTTGATGAATAATACAATAAAGAGCCTGATGTACAGGTTTGTTTTTTACCAGTTCTTCTGTTTTGTAACTCTTCGGAAAATGCGTACCTAAATTGTATCGCAAAAAATTTAGCAATGATGATTCTACTCGTCCAACCCAGAAAACATACAATATGAAATTATGTTGAAACGAAATTCATTTTTTTTTATTTCAGTATTCACACGTAATTGCTTAGTTAAACAAACATTTTTTGCATATCAAAGAAAAAAAACATAAATTGGATATCAAATACAACACAACGATATATTGAAGAAAAAAAAAATTATGTCATACGCGTATTTTTTGAAGATAACTATTAATAATTTTCATTTGTTTCTTTCAGTTCGAATTGGCCTTGAAATATTTTAAACATATTTTAAATTACTGTTGACTAAAATAATAAAACTGCAAATTGTAACTACTTATGACTCCTGGCAAATAAACACGTCGTAATGAAAAATGTAGTACTTTTTCAATGACGTATCTCGTGAAAACTGTTTACTGGTTCGCTTGAAATGGCTATTTACATATTAGTATGTTTTTGGGACACATTTTAAGCACCCACATTTTTACAGTGTCTTGATTTTTTCATATTAAGGTACGCAACTACGCTCGAAGGACAATTTTTTAATTACTACTTAAAACTATGGATTTTAGAAGTATTGTCAATTATAATATATAATACTATAAATACAACAAAATTATAAAAATATAATATATTTTAAGAAATAGGAAAATCAGTAGTCAATTATAATGAAATTTAACCAAAGACGGCTAACAATCTACACAAAAAGATAATGCAGGAATCATGTTTTTCTTTTTTACGCAAGTTATAGAATCAATAATGAAGGAAATGAACCAAAATCTAATCAAAAGTTTGAGATACTATGAAGTTATGACTGAAAATGTTCGTATATATGAGTTTTAAATTTAAATTCCCGACTTCATTTATCTAAAAACATCTGAAAATGAAAATTCTATCGTCAACAGTAAAACTTATGGTTCCTTTCAGTGCCCATATTATTTGATACACAAGCTGAATTTTGTATGTAGACACCTCTATTAGCTTTTGAGAGATCATGTTAACTGTGGAGAATTGTTTTGTAAAATAAAGTTTTGGGAAAAGTGAAGCTAAAGACACATTTTGGCTGAAAAATATGTGGCCCTGTATGATAGATCTGGCTTTCCTTTTCCCAGAAAAGTTAAACCCTCTTGGAAAGACTAAAGTCTAAATTACAAGAAATAACAGTAAAAAATAACATTCACCAAATTCGTCGGTAACCAGCGTTTATAACATAGTCGGTTTGAACCTTAAGGA
>JAPMOQ010031816.1:0-12926 GCA_026543055.1 Argiope trifasciata
AAAATGATTTTAATAGCAAACACCAACAGGTATAAAAACAAATTATTGGAAAATAACTCTTACACATTTTAACCTTTTGTTTTGCCTTCTTTTTTAAAAATGAATAAAACTCTTTTATTCTTTCACCCTCAATTATGAAATGTCCTTTTCCTGCAAGGTATATATATTGTTTCATGAAGGAACTTGTCAAGCAATTGAGTTTGTTGAATAACATTAAAAATTTTTAATTTTTAATTTTTAACGTATTAGCATAAATTGTTCCCTGAAATGTAAGAATTGTCATATTCCTATATCAATTATACGAATAATTCGTTTCTGGAAGAAAAAAAATGGGTCCTAGTTTTTATTCTTTCCTTTGAAAAATATACAATTTTGATTTTTTTCTGCATCGGAATTTTAAAAAGCATTCTTCATGATTCTTGAGAATTGCTTCAATAAAAAAAAATAAGACAGAATAACTTTTTGAAAAACTATCTACATATTTTTAACGTCGGAAATATATATATTTTTTGCATTTTAATTTTAGAAAAATATATATACATCTGTATTTTAGATATTTCCATGATCTTTAATGTATATATTTAAGGTTAGAAAAATATAAACATAAAAATTATAGTTTATTGAGTTTTCTTCGTCCGCAGTGAAATGCGCGCCATTCCAGAATATGTTCTGAAGCATTGACAGTGCACTTTTATTCTTTGTAAACTACTACAAAGCAATATCTTATTTGTACACGGAAACATTTACCAAGCTCTAGTAATTTGATAATGCCCCACATCTGTTAAAAAGGGGGGGGGGGGGAGGTTACAAGAGGCTGACATTCGTAAATTTATGACCGAGGGGAGTTTAGTTGTAAAATCACTCGATCCCTTCAATGCCGATTGGTTAAACATCTCATTGTTCATGCACAGAGATGGAAAAACCCTCCTCTTCAAAAAAGTTATTTTCCATCAAAGCAGTTACAAGACGGATTTAAAAATACTATATCTTATATAGAAATCTGTTTTGTATGAAGTGAGCGGTAATTAATATTATACTCACTATTTTACTTTAATATTATATTAATTAATTATTGATTTATAGAGACATGATTTCTTTTAAATATATTCAAAATGTTTCTCAATAATAAAACCTTATGAATGATCAGAATAAAGTAGGAAAGAATATTTGCTGTGTTTGAAAGGCTTAAAAATAATATCTGTCTGTCTGTCTGTATGTATGTAAACACAAAAATTTAACATTATAATGTATTTGATTTACGTGAGTTCTTCCTGTTTCTAATATATTACATTTCAGCGAATCTTTTAAAAACGATTATTTTTTTAAAAGTGAGCTTAGCAATCGAATCACAGTAAATCATTAATATATAAATAATAACCATAAATTGAAATGAAAAGATATGCTTTTCAGTTAAATTATTAAATTTTTTGGGAATAATATATATATATATATATATATATATATATATAATATATGCGCGCAATAATAAATTAATAATTAAATTTCAATTGCTTCAGCAATTATTTTACTTTGTCACGAGATTCTTAAATAACATGCAAATTTATTTACAATATCAAAGCGGTATAATTTATTTGTAATCTTCTTTCTTGTTGTCTTCTTTTCATCCAAAAAAAAAAAATCCTACTGTTTCTATATCAAAATTATTGGTAAGCATATATACAATAATTATTACTTATTATAATTTGTTTTTATTAATAATATAAGCTAATAACCTGTAAAATGTGAAACTGATTATTATTGATTTGATTGAAAGCTAAATTTTGAAATGTCATTTGCGCCCCCCCCCCGTCGGATATATCTCGATCCCAGTTCGGAAAATTGTTACTACCGCCGCCTCTGCAATTTTGGAAGTATATGTTTAGAATTCCCTGCTTTGATAACAAGGATTAAATTAATCTTTAATCCTCATACTTCAAGAGTTTCCGACTCTCTGATTCTCTAAGTGATAAAATGCGAATTTTTTCTTGTTTAAAGCATTTTTTCAAAATTTTCTTAATATTATGATATTATTCATGTTATCTAATATGATATACGGCATTGATACCTTATAAAAATTGCATACGCTAACAGTAAACTTTCTTTAAATTTTACAGAAAAATGTCACTTAGATATTGGACGTGTCAGAGATATTATTTAGCTTGTATTATTAGATTTTGAATTGTGACCTGGTTTTAGAGGTAATTGAATTTTCAGGAAATAGTGTTTTAATATCGGGATTTCAATTTTTTTAACCCCACATTACTTTAAAATCGCCCCTCAGGGGCTCACCTACTATAAGTGAGTACGGGTGTCCCAATCCCGAGGTACCTAGGGATCTTTACACCCTTTCGGTTTAATCTCCCCTCCGTCTTCTGCTTTTGACTGTCTTTTTTCTATCCCTCGAGGGAAGGCGAGGGAGCTGTCCATGAGAAGCTGTCGCCGCTCTGTTTGCTTTTTGCTTCTCATGGACAGCAATTACCCCCACGTGTTTGCCGTGCGTGGCGACCCATTAGACGGGTGGTGCACTGTGGTCCCCGGTGTATCAATCGGCTGGTACCTAGTCACCTGAGTGGCTAGTCTGCTAGGGATCAAGCGAAGGGGTTATTCCTTGGGCTTGGCGTTAAGGGTGGTCACTGTCCCCGGGGGTAACTCCGAGCGTATAGGTTTCGGCTAACACTAGGGTAAGCGCCGAGGTTGGAAAGTCCAGAGCCGGTGGCTGCCTTCCCGTGTTGGGCTCCGTGGTGGGCGGTGTCGTCGAACCTGAATCCCTGTCATATCGTATGGGTCATCGCAAAAAGGGTCCCTTCAGTGGGCACCATATTTATCCAAAACAAACTGAAAAACCATTTGCAATTTATTTTATTGTAAAACGTATCTCTTCAGACAATGCAACGTTTGAAAATGTTTCCCCATTTCTTGTGGAGAAAGCACTCACTGCTGCTGTTGGTGAAGTTGCTAATGTCCGTAAACTACGGACAGGAGACTTGCTCGTTGAAGTGTCTTCTCGTCAGCAATCGCAAAAAGTTGTGAAAATCAAAACCTTTGGTACAATACCTGTTACTATCTCTCCCCATAGTTCATTAAACTCTTCAAAAGGAGTAATTACATGTGGAAAGCTATTAAATGAACCTTTCGAAGTCATTGAAAAGGAACTGAAAAGTCAAGGAGTTACACACGTGCGTCGTATCCTGATTCGGCGTGATGGGAAACTTCTGGAAACTAAGCACCATGTTCTGAACTTTAATACTCCCAAGCTTCCAGACTCGATAAAAGCTGGATATATGAAACTGGTTGTGAGGCCTTATGTGCCAAATCCATTAAGATGCTTTAAATGCCAGCGGTTTGGCCATTCAAAGGCAAACTGCCGCGGGACCCTTACTTGCGCCCGTTGCGCAGTCGTTGGTCATGAAAGCAATGAATGTGCACAAAAAGAAAAATGTGTTAATTGAAAAGGTGATCACACCTCTTTTTCACATGTTTGTCCAAAATGGAAGCTTGAGAAGGAAATTATTGCTGTGAAATTTGCACAAAATATTTCCTTTCCTGAAGCTCGGCGTCTTGTAAAGGCACAGACTCCTAAAGAAGGCAAAAGCTATGCTACAGTTGCAAAACTTTCTCTTACTGCATCAGCGACACAAACGAAGCCAGTCGTTATCTTAACTACTGATACTGAATCGGATCATATTTCTTCCAGCACAATTACAGAACAAACATTATCGAAAAGTAAAAAGAAAAAACTATCATCTGCATCTCGGAAATCTCTTGAGTTGAAATTTGCAAGACGTGGATCTTCAGTTAAAGATCTGAAATCCATAAAATCAGTTGCCCTGGAAATGGGTAAAACCTCTCTTGCTGGCAAAGATTTGCCCACTTTATTTCATAATCCATTGACAGGAAACGAGCTTTTAAAAATACATCCTTCTGAAGAGGATGATGACGATCTACAAATGAATTGTGAATCATCAGTTACTTTGCCTACTGTTGCTGACAACAGCTCCCCACTTATATTTAATGGTTAATTTCGTCTGATGGAATTGCCATGGTCTTCGGCCGAAATTAGAGAACGTCAAAGCTCTTATTAATGCTTCACATCCCGTTTGTGTTGCATTACAAGAAACTTTCTTGAAAGCAGATCATTCACTGAAGTTACGGGGTTATACTTGCGTGCTTAGGGATATTGATGTTTCAAACTCTGGAGGCGTATGTATTTTCACCTCCAACAATTATCCCAGAACTACTCTAAATTTGCACACTTCTTTGCAGGCTGTGGCTATCTAGGTCTGTGTTAGAACTTTAATTACAGTCTGCTGCATATACCTACCGCCAAATGACGTCATCTCTCAAGCTGAACTAAATGTTTTAGTTGACCAGCTTCCTACACCTTTCATATTACTGGGTGATTTCAATGGCCACAGTACCATATGGGGTTCCGATAGTATTAACATCCGTGGGCAACAGATTGAACAATTCCTTTCTGATAATTGTCTCTGTTTTCTCAATAATGAGGAAAAAACATACTTTCATGAACCCACTGGTACGTTTCATTCTATTGATCTGGTTATATGTTCTCCAGCACTTTTTTCTTCATTGACTCTTGCAGTTGAAGATGATCTTCATGATAGCATCACTTCCCTCTGATCGTCTCCTACTGATGATGAGCAACCGATTCAAAGACCATCGATATATATATTTCAAAAGGCGGACTGGGCAGCATTCTCCAGACATGCCTCTATTACCGAAACAATGATTTCTTGTGATATAACGGATGCTATACAAAATGTCATCGACTGTATACTCAGTGCGGCTGATATGACAATTCCAAAGCGCTCATCTCATCCACGAAAATTTCGTAAACCATGGTGGAATGAGGCTTGTCAGAATGCTTACAAGGAACAAAGAAAATCATGGGGCCTTTTCCGTAGGTATCCTACCTCGGAAAATCTTATTGCATTCAAGCGGGAAAGAGCAAATGCTCGTCGAATCCGACGGCATTGTCAAAAAGAGTCGTGGCGAAAATTTGTCAGTTCAATCACGACAGCAACAAGTAGCGCACAATTATGGAGAAAAGTAAAAGCAGCAAACGGTATTTATAAAGAGTTTGCTTTTCCTATTCTGAAAACAGGAGATAATTCCTATTCTTCAGCTTTTGACATAGCAAATATTATTGGAGAAACCTTTGCAGAAATTTCAGGCTCCAACTCGTACAATCATGCCTTCCTTGCAACTAAGAGACGGGCTGAGAATATTCGGCTAAATTTCAGAACCCGCAGACTTCTTTCGTATAATCGGGAATTTCAGTTATTTGAATTGAAGAGATCTCTTTCTCAGGCTCGTGACACAAGTCCAGGGAATCACGTATAGCATGCTTCGCAACTTAAACGAAACTTCTCTTTTGCAAATTTTACGATTGTTTAACAGAATATGGTGCGAACAGAGTTTTCCCTCACAGTGGTATGAGGAAATCGTAGTTCCCATTCTTAAACCCGGGAAAGTCTCTAATGATCCTTTTAATTACAGACCGATCGCTCTATCCAGCTGCATGTGCAAAACTTTAGAGCGCATGATTAATGCACGCTTTGTATACGAATTAGAAAGGAATGAGTACATTTTACAGTCTCAAAGCGCTTTCCGTCGAGGTAGGTCTACGATTGACAATCTTGTCATTCTGGAGTCGGAAATTCGCAATGCCTTTGTCCAGAGGAACCACCTAGTGTCTATATTCTTTGATGTCGAAAAGGCGTATGATCGCACTTGGCGTTATGGTATTCTCCGATCTTTATCTGACTTGGGTTTTAAAGGCAATCTGCCGGTTTTTATTCAAAAATTTTTAAAAACTCGTATTTTTAAAGTTCGGATAGGACATACACTTTCCCATCCTTTTATACAGAGTGAGGATGTCCCTCAGGGAAGTGTTTTAAGTGTCACACTTTTCATACTTCATCTAAATTCAATGCTTCATGTCTTACCAGCATCTGTCAAAAGCACTCTCTACGTTGATGATCTGCAGATCTCTTGTCAAGGATCTAACATGGCTTTGATTGAGCGACAACTGCAGAAAGCTGTTAATAAGCTTACAAATTGGTGTGATGAAAATGGACACACACTCTCTCCCGAGAAGAGCCGTTGTGTCCACTTCTGTAGGAAACGAAGCCTCCATCCTGACCCTGTAATACACATCCGGGGTGTTAACATAACAGTTGTTAACGAGGTACGTTTTTTGGGAGTAGTGTTTGACCGGAAGCTTACTTTCCTTCCTCATATCCGTCATTTGAGGAAGAAATGTGAGAGATCCCTCAATATTTTGAAAGTCCTCTCAACTACGTCTTGGGGAGCAGATCGAGTATCCTTACTTCGTGTCTATCAAGCTGTGGTTCTTCCACTTATCGATTACGGATGTGAGGTATACGGCTCCACTAGATCTAGTGTTTTGCGGAGTCTAGACACTACACATCACTCTGCATTAAGAATTTGTTCAGGGGCGTTTCGCACTTCACCAGTGCAGAGTTTACTCGTAATCTGTAATCAGTTGCCTCTATATCTGTGTCGGAGAAAGTTAAGTACTCGATATTTTTTTCGTCTGCAATCTTGTCATAATCATCCAGTTGGTCGTATGAAAATTCCTATTGGTCTCTCAAGACTGTATAAGGCGCGTTCTTTTAATATCCTTCCTTTCTTTGAAAGGATTAAACAACTTCTAGTCGATTCAGACCTTTTACATGTTGAAATTCAGCATACTACCAATATTGATCTTCCTCCCTGGGATATCCCCCAAATTTCATATCTAAATCCTTTTTCCACATATGATAAATCTACAAATGCATCGATAATATTTCAGCAACTTTACAATTATCACCGAATTGAATATGCCAGTTACACTCCCATCTTTACTGATGGATCCAGAATAAGTAATTATGTCGGTTGTGCGTCGTTACTCCAGAGGATACATGCAGCTATAAACTAAATAATTTATGCTCTGTTTTGACAGCTGAATTGATGGCTATTCTTATTGCTGTTGAGAAAATCTCCAACCTCCCTGGGCGAAAATTCTGTATCTACACAGATAGTAAGAGCTCTCTTGAAGCTCTCGGCCACCCTCGGAATGGAACACGCCCCTTAGTCTTAAAAATTCTTTCCCACTTGCGGAATCTACAATCTAGAGAACTCGATATTTTATTTTGTTGGCTGCCTAGCCATGTAGGTATTTACGGCAATGAATTAGCCGATGCTGCCGCAAAAAAAGCTACCATTTCCTTACAAAGCCCAATACCCTACTCAGACGTAAAAAGACACCTTGGTAAATTTATTCACAGACTATGGCAAGATTCATGGGATTTACAGGTTTCTAACAAATTACGATTCATTCACCCTTCTATCAATATGTGGCCAACTCTCCCTGTTATGTTGTTATGATGTTAAAATAACTCGAATTCGTATCGGCCACACCCGGTTTACACATAAGCACCTTTTGTTTGGTGAAATATGTTCAAAATGCACTGTGTGTCGTGTTGAATTTACGGTCATTCACATACTATCAGAATGTCCTGCTTATAATCACGACCAAATACCCTTTTTTAATACATCATCTTCTAGCATCACTGACATGGTGGGAGAAAATCCCCATTCTAACATTTTTACATTTTTGAAGACGATTGGATTTTATCATCTTCTTTAAATATTAAGATTTTTTATTCGTTTAACCTTGTTTACAATAGTAGACTCTTGATATTTTAAAATTTGTATTTGAATTTTACTGATAATAATTAGTCATACCATTTGACAAGTAACTTATACCATACTGTTGGCGCAGCATGGCCAAATCTGGCCCTTGCGCCAAAAAAACCTCAACTAACTAACTAACTAACTAACTTTAAAATCGAGTCATTGTTACAGATTTACAAAACTAAATGCATAGGGCAAAAATTAAAATTTTGCAAATATAAATATGACTAGAATTAGAAAAAAAAAGTGATTTCATTTCAGAAATGAGCTTAGAGCGATTAAAAAGGGTACGCATTGGGATCATTTCCTTTCCTTTAACTTTTCAGTTTAGAAATAATTCAGAAATATGAAAAAAAGTTGTTTTTTTCCTTTCGCGTAGCGGTGGCAAATGAAGATAGTGCTGTGTAAAATACCGAATCCTTTCTTATATTTCAGTAAGTTATTGAACGTTTAGAATCGAGCTTACCAAATGCGAAATGAAATAATTTTTATTATCGAAACGTTTATGGAAAATAGCATCCAGATGTATCAAATTATATTCAAAAGTACCATTTTTTAAATCTAGTTAGTTAATCAGAAATAAAGTTTAAAGAAAACAAAAATCAATAAATAAAAGGCCATAAACCTTAAAAGTATTGAATTTCCTCTCAATGCTTCGTATAGCTAGTAGAAAATGAACACCTAGTTTCACAAATCATTTCATTTTCATAGATATTCGAACGAAAACAAATATTTTGATTCATTTTTAGATTGTAACTTCAGATTGTCGAGGCATGAGACACTGATGGATCGTAGAAATTCATTTATCTTGCCGTGAAAAAGTTGTACACAAAGAAAAGAAAAAGTGCCGAGGACAATTAATACTAAAGTCCGCTTCTTTATCTGAGCTAAGGGAAATGAATCGAATCCTCACGAAAGAAACACACGCACCGTAACTCTTTTCGATAACTTAAGATCTGACCGGACTTTTTTCGCATGTCCTTCTAAGCTTCTGTAAAAATGCTACTGTTCTTTACCAAAGTGATAGTATGAAACAGATTTCACTGGAGTAAATAAATCATTGTAATCTCTTTCCTTCCAGGTAAAATATTTTAGCCCTATCAGTGTCAGTGCTCGAAAGAGAAGAAATTTCTTCGGTTCTTTAGTCCATAATGAATTCGATGCCCCGAATGAATAGGATACAAAGAAAATAGAAAGAGAAGAGTCCCTACTTTTGCACAAACAAATGTTTAAAAGGGAAAAAATTGCACAAATAAATGCTTCAAAAACCAACTTTAAATGGAGATTGGTTCTAGCTCAAGACAAGAAAAGCTTTTATTTTGTTTTCTAATCCTTCTAAGTGGTTGGAATGCAAAAGCAAATTTTCTTTATTGAGCTATAAAGTTCCTGGCTGGAAATCATTTTTCATTCGACCCCGGCAGCAGCTATAATTGCAGATTCAATTTTCGTGTTAATCTTTCTTACAAGAGTAGTGAAACCAACAGATTAAAATTCCTTCACAGGAAATAAAATATTTCATAGCTTCTCGATGAGAATTCCGAAAAGCTTTACTTGTTTCTGTTTGCTTTTTATGCTTATAAAGCAAATGGTTGGTTGGTTGATTGGTGTTTTATGGCGCAAAAACCATATCTGGCCATACTGCGCCAAGCACAAGTTTAAGTTACAGAGACCAATACTTAAGGCATGACGAAGTACATCTTGGGCATTCAGTAAGAGAGAGCAAGTAGTAAGAGTTTAAAAAGGAATGAGTATATATATATCAATAAAAACCATAAAACACAAAAACACAATTTGAATGAAAAGGCAAAATTGAATGCAAAGGTAAAAAGGGCTAAATCCAATGAATAAAACCTATAGATCTTAAAAAACTAAAAATATTTGGATGGTGTTTTTCTCCTACCAATTCATGTAGAAGGATAGGATAGGATAGTTGAGTTTTTTGGCACAAGAGCCAAATATGGCTATTCTGCGCCAAACGTACGGTTAGAATGAAAAAACCCATATCTATATGAAAAACTCTGCAAAATTAGAAGCTGGTTAAAAAATTGCAAGACAATATCCCTTAAAATTTAACGACATTTAAAAATATATATACATTAAATAAGATGATAAAAGCCAATTGCTTGTAAAAATTTAAAAAGATTTTTGTGAGTACGTTCTCCCACAAGCATTTGTAAATCCGCAGTTGAAAGATTAAAAAATCGCAAACGATGCTGAGTAAAATCGGGGCATTCAATTAAAATGTGAAAAACCGTTAAACTCGTGTGACATCTGTAGCACTGAGGAGCTCGATCTCCTAATAAAAGATGTCTGTGCGTTAAACGAGTGTGACCAATGCGGAGTCTAGTCAATTTGACGTCGAGTTCACGCACTGGAAGAGCAGTCCATAATGTAATGGTAGGTCTGATGGAATGTAATTTATTATTGCTTTGTTGATCCCACGATTCCTGCCATGCAGAATGAATATGACGTGCAAACGACTTTTTCAAATCGTAGAAGGGAACTTCTCGCTCCATAAACAAAGACGCTGTTTTCGCAGCGTTGTCAGCCAGAACATTTCCTGTTATCCCAACATGACTGGGAACCCAACAGAATAAAATATCGTAGTCCCTATTTTTTAAAATTCTTAAGAGAACCAGAATTTCCAGGGCAGTGGGATGAATTTTATGATGAAAATGAGAGAGTGTTTTCAAAGAGCTCATGCTATCAGTATAAATACAAAATTTGCGCTCGGAAGAGAGGGCAATTGTTTGTAGAGCAATGAGAATAGCCACCAATTCAGCAGAAAAGACTGAAATGGAAGTATGCAAGCAATAGCTAATAGTTTGTGTATTTAAAATGATACCGCATCCAACATGACTGCTTGATTTGGATCCATCTGTGAAAATTGGTATATGAGTTAAATACTGAGAGCGATGAGAACTGAAAAGCTTTTGAAAAACCACAGGGGCCGTTGTTAGTTTCTCAAACCCATTAAAAGGATTTAAATAGGAGAATTACCAATTCATGTAGAGTCAATGAAGTTGAATTAAAAAAAGCTGATACGATAGGAATTAAAATCTGGACATTCAATTAAAATGTGCTGCACACTAAGATTGATATGGCATCGAGGACAAATCGGTGGTCTCTCTCTGAGAAGAAGATGACGATGCGTAAACCGAGTATGCCCTATGCGAAGTCATGTTAGACATCAGGAGCACGCATAGGCAACACTGACCACACGCCAATAGAGGGCTTAAAAACGTGCAGTTTATTTTGGGTATGCTTATCCCATGTATCTTGCCACAGAGAGGTAGGTAGGTAGGTAGTTGAGGTTTAATGGCACAAAAGCCAAACTTGGCCATACTGCGCCAATCAAAAGGTAAAAAATAAAAGATATTTTTTAAAAAAAATTCATTTGTAATGAATAGCACAGATGCCAGAAGACAAAAACTATGAAATGGATGTGCAAAAGTTTTTAGTATCTCAAAATTTAAATCTATGAGCCTTATTATTTTTATATAGTGACGTAAAAAACAAGAACTTAATTAACAATGCTTAACGCCTACAAGGTTAAAAAGAAACTAAATGTACGTAAAAAACCCAATAGCTCTTAAGAATTTAAAAATATTTTGGTGGTTTTTCTCACCCACCAAGTCTTGTAGTGTTGAAGACGTGGTAAAAAAACGAGAACGACAAGTGTTAAAAACAGGACAGTCAATTAAAATATGATGAACAGTAAATTGAACTTGGCAGCTGTTGCACACAGGGGCAGTTTCACCAAAAATTAGGTGTTTGTGAGTGAAACGCGTATGTCCTATACGGAGACGAGTCAATTTAACATCCATCTCACGTATAGGATGAACAGGCCAAGGAAAAATATCAGTTTTAATGGAATGTAGTTTATTTTGGATCTGTAAATCCCATGACTTTTGCCAGTCAGAATAGATGTAATGATTGATGGACCTTTTAATGTCACAATAGGGAATACCTATGTTTAAGAAGGTTGTTGCAGATTTTGCGGCCAAGTCTGCCGTCTCATTTCCCAAGATGCCAACATGACTCGGCACCCAACAGAAAATAATCTGGAAGTCATCGTTTTTTAAATTTTGCAAGGTGAATAAAATTTTGAGCGCAATAGGATGCATCTGATTTTGGTAATTTGAAAGTGTCTCCAAAGCACTCTTGCTATCGGTATAGATGATAAATTTACGCTGACCTGAGTTTGATATATTCTGGAGAGCACAGAAAATTGCCACTAATTCAGCAGTAAAAACAGAGCAGGAATTGTGAAGGCGATGACTCAGTGTAACAGATGTAAAAACGACTCCACAACCAACATATCCATCTGATTTCGAGCCATCCGTAAAAATTGGGACGAAAGAAGAATACAGATATCGATGATATAAAAAGAGTTGTTGGAAAACCACTGGTGCAGTTGAGGATTTATCGAATCCCAAGAAAGGATTCAAGAAAGAAAACTGTGGAATATCCCAAGGTCGAAAACTAAAAGTGGCAACAGCTTTAATACGAACAATATTAAGGTCTGAATCATGAAGGAGCAATCTCGCTCTCTCACAAAATGGCAGGATATGAGATGGGCGAGCATTATAAAGTCGACGAAGGCCAACCGGCAGGGAAATTTCGTTTAGTGGATGATTTAGAACAGATTTTGTTCGGAAATAAAATAAAGTAGACAGTTTCTTTCGTCTTAAGGAAAGCGGTAGTTGGTGACATACAACATAGAGACTTTCAACTGGAGACGTACGGAAAGCACCAGAGCAAATGCGCAGAGCACAATGATGGACTGTATCCAGCCGCCGCAAAACAGACGGACGTGCGGAGCCATACACCATACACCCATAATCTATCCGGGAGATAAGGATTGCCTGATAAATACGGAGAAGGGAGGTTCGATCAGCACCCCATGATGTTCTGGAAATCACCCTCAATATATTTAACGTTTTCTCGCACCTCTTCCGCAGATTCAAAATATGCGGAAGAAAGGTAAGTTTTCTATCGAATATCACTCCCAAAAACCGCACTTCACTCACCACAGGAATAAGTACATTTTGAATATAGATATTTGGATCCGGATGAATTATTCGTTTTCGACAGAAGTGAATACACCTACTCTTCTCGGGAGAGATTGCATGCCCATTACTGTTGCACCAAGCTACCACTTTATTAACTGCATTCTGTAATTGACGCTCAATGAGATTTATGCT
>JAPMOQ010031816.1:12936-75928 GCA_026543055.1 Argiope trifasciata
ACTAGTTAGTAATCTAATTAGCATTTCGGAATTTCCCATAGTGGAAATCGAGATTTTTTTAATAATTCGACAGATTCCATTATGCCTTTTTAAACATATGAATCAAATTCCATTCCAAAGTTTGAAGTAATATTTGAATTTTGTTTCTTTCTGAAAACAGACAGCACATCAAAGGTCATATATTAGTTAAATTGCAGATTCCTAAAGGCAAATTGTGCATTTCTTTCATTGAGAATTCAAACCAAATGTGGATCAGACGTATTTTTGAGAGGAGGATTCATTTACAAATTCTAATGTGATTTTTTAAATCGGAATTTTAAGCATTTCATTATCTTTCAAAATATTTTCCAGTCTAACTGTTCAGATTGAACCGGCCTTAAATATCACAGTACCACCAGAAATTTTTATTGGATTGTATTACAATGGTTCAAAAATTTTTAAGAGAAAATTTATTTCATTAGTAAAAAAATAACTCGCATAATGACATTTTAAGTACTTGAATTTATCAGTTTTTATTTAAAGGAGTAATTTTATTGTAAGGTTCAAAGCTATTTTATTTAGATAGGACATTCATTACGTTGAGAAGTAGAATTCTTTTATAATAACGATATTATACTTTGGTTTCAAACATATTTTAAGAATATTTCAATTTCTCAAAGGAGTAAAAGTACAAGATTTTGAATTACAGAAATAAAGAAGAATTCTCAAAACAAATTCAGCTGATGCCGTTTGGCTAAAATAACTGCATACAGGTAATAATAGATGCCTTTGGTGACCAGCTGGTACGCTCACTGTAATTTTGAATAAATATATCTTTCTCTTAATAGTTTCTTTAAAAAAATTTAAATTTAAAATCGCGTAGCTTGTTATAGAAGATTTACAATATTTAATTCATTGTATTATGTATCTCTAATTGGTTATCAGGTATCGTGAAATTAAATGGAAGCGAAATTAGAAGCCAATGAACATAAAATAACTTTACAACGGGAACGAAGAAAGCGTAAACATATGCAGTGTGTTGCAGATTTTCAATCGCAACACTCAACTTCAAACACAGAAGTGTCCATTTGGATTCTGAATCGCAACCATCAAATGTTCAACTCAAAACGTCTTAGTAACGATTCTGAGTTTCAAATATCACTTTCTAGCTCTAAGCAACTCATAGAAAAAAATGTTCTCACATGATAATTTTGAATTTTGCTACTGCAGATCTCAATTTTTTTTCATTTCTTTCAATTAAGCTGTCCCAGATTTTTAGGAGAGTTATTGTAATATTTTCAACGAATTAAACAATTTTTCATAATTTATTTAGAAAGTGCGTGTTTAACTCCTGTATCTTAAACCTACATCTATGTGTTATAAATATCGTAACTTATTTTTAACTGGGCACCCATTAGCAGATGGATGAAGAAATGCCATAATAGTTTTTCTGGAAATGAGGAACCCATAAAATCAGCATAAAAATACTCAACGTCAAAATATGAAATGGGTCATGTTATATTTGTGTTTACTACCGATTGTTTTACATTTTTTAAATTTTAGGTAAATTTGTTGTTATTCAATCATAATATAAAGATATAAAGTTATTTAAATGGCCGGAGATACAAAACTGTTATAATTTTTGTGCTATTTGCTGTAAATCTTTTTACTTTTGTACTCAATTCCACAGTTTCTGTGAACCTTCAGCCCCTCAGGGGCTCACCTGCTATAGGTGAGTACGGGTGTCCCAATCCCGAGGTACTCAGGGATCTTTACTCGATTTAGTTTTACACTCCTCTACGCCTTCTGCTATCTCCTTTTTTTCTTTCCCTCGAGGTTAGGTGAGGGAGCTCTCCATGAGAAGCTGTCGCTGATCTGTTTGCTTCCTGCTTCTCATGGACAGCAATTATCCCCACGTGTTTGCCGTGCGTGGTGACCCATTAGACGGGTGGTGCGCTGAAGTTACATCTATTAAAAAAAATGCGGTCTGGTGACTTGTTAATAGAAGTAAACTCTCGAAAGCAAGCCCAGAGCATACAAAAATTAAAAGCACTTGCTACAATCCCGATAAGTATCAGCCCCCATGCTTCATTAAATACCTCTAGAGGTGTAATAACTTGTGGGGAAATTTTAAACCTTCCTATCGAATATATTACAGATGAACTAAAGCCACAAGGAGTTTTACATGTCCGTCGAATTACCATCAAGCGCTATGCAGAAATCATTGAAACAAAACATCACATCATAACATTTAAAACGCCGAAACTGCCAGAATATATCTATGCCGGATACATCAAATTATTCGTTAGATCATACATCCCGAACCCACTCAGATGCTTTAAGCGCCAGCGTTTTGGCCATTCAAAGGCAAACGGCCGCGGGACACTCACTTGTGCCCGATGAGCAGAAAAAGGTCACAATAGCCAACAGTGTGCCACAGTTGAGAAATGCGTTAACTGTGATGGCGAACACACGTCCTACTCTAGATCCTGTTCACGGTGGCAACTTGAAAAGCAAATAACCACTCTTAAAATTAAAGAAAATTTAACTTACCCTGAATCTAGGCGTAAGGATACGGCTCAGACTCCTACTCCTGGCATAACATATGCTTCCGTTGCACAAAGAACATTTTGTGCAAACTGTTCTTGCGCAAACTGCGTAAAAAATAACCCGACAACCAAAGAGAACAAAGTGTCTTGTTCAGATACCGAACACTCCATAAGCAGTTCTCCTGAAACGCCTACAGTGTTAAAACAGAAAAAAGAAAAAAACTGAAAACTCGCTGACATTAAAACTTGCCAAACGTGGCCTTACATTACAAGATGTCCCGCAAAAGTTGAAAAAGTCAACAGTAAAAAATTCAGTCGCTTTCGAGCTTGCGACTCAAGGTAATGTCCATAAGGACTTAACGTCCATCTTCGGCATGCCAAATAGCCTTGATATTAATCTACACCCTTCTGATTACTAGGATGACTTGGATATGAGTTGCGAGCATGAAGCAACTCAAACAAATAGTCCTAAAGCTTCTTCGTCCAAACCGCTCTGTTAATGGGTACTTTCCTTTCTTGGAACTGTCGCGGCATTCTTTCAAAATTAAAGGACATCAAGAGCATTTTTAACTCTTTTCATCCTATCTGTTTGGGTGTTCAAGAGACTTTCTTGACACACAATATCCCAATAAAATTGTGAGGTTATAATTGTACTAGGAAAGATACAGACTCAGGAGTTTGCAATTCTGGTGGTGTCTGTATTTTCACGTCTAATTTATATCCAAGTACACCCATTACTTTACACACTCCTCTACAGGCTGTGGCTGTACAGGTTCACACAAGAACATTGGTCACAGTCTGTTCTATATATGTACCACCTCATAATGTCATCTGTCAGCAAGATCTCGATAATTTAGTTGACCAGCTTCCTTCTCCTTTCCTCTTACTCGGTGATTTTAACGGCCGTAGCACTTTGTGGGGTTCAGAAAGTACAAAATACTCGAGGGCAGCAGACAGAAGAATTCATTTCAAATAATTCTCTCTGTCTGCTCAATAATAATGAGAAAACTTATTTCCATGAACCCACGCGTACATTCCACAGCCAGCCTTCATCTGGCAATATGTTCGCCAGAACTTTTGCCGTTTTTGACATTTGAAGTAAGTACTGACTTGTATAATAGTGATCATTTTCTTATTGCCGTTTGCCATACTGAAAGAGGCGGTGCGACTCTTTGTCCTCCACGGTTTCTATTCAATAGGGCTGATTGGACAAATTTTTTACATTTGGCTGATATCACTGAAAATATGGCCCGAACTGCAGACATGTTGGAAGCAGTTCGACTTGTTGTTGAGATCATAATAAACGCTGAAAAGGAGAGTATTCCAAAGACTTCTCCTTTACTCCCTTTAGTTTTAAACTCCTCTAATCCTCCTGCTGTCTCCTTTTCCTTCTTTCCCTCGAGGGTAGACGAGGGAGCTCTCCATGAGAAGCTGGTGCCGATCTGTTTGCTTTTTGCTTCTCATGGACAGCAATTACCCGCACGTGTTTGCCGTGCGTGGCTACCATTAGACGGGTGGTGGTGCACTGTGGTCCCCTGTGTATCAATCGGTCGATAGCTAGCAATCTAAGTTGTTAGTCTGCTACGGATCAAGCGAAGGGGTTAGTCCTTGGGCTTGGCGTAAAGGGTGGTCACTGTTCCGGTAGGTAACTCCGGCTAGTGCTAAGGTAAGCGCCGAGGCTGGAAGTAGCCAGAGCCGGCGGCTGCCTTCCCTTGTTGGGCTCCATGGTGGGTGGAACCATCGGGCCCGAAACCCTGTTCATTTCGTATGGGGCCTATGTCGATTTCTCCCTTCAGTGGGCAACAAAAGAATAACAAAAAAAATTTGAAAAATATTTTGACCATTTTTTTAAATTATGAAAAGGATTTCAGAAAGCAATGAAACATTTCACACAGTTTCGCCTTTTCTTGTAGAAAAGGCCATCACTAGTACACTTGGTAAAGTTCCTTCTATTCGCATGCTTCGTTCTGGAGACTTGTTGATTGAAGTAAATTTCCGACAACAAGCACAACAGATTATTAAGTTGAAAGCTTTAACAACTATTCCTGTTTCCGTTACAGCTCACAAATCTTTAAATACTTCTAAAGGTGTGATAACTTGTGGCGAGCTATTCCATACATCCAATTAAGAAATTATAAAAGATTTGAAACCTGAAGGAGTAATTCATGTACGCCGAGACGGAGAACTTCTTCTAACAAAACATCTTGTTCTCACCTTTCAGACACCAATATTGCCAGAAAAGGTTAAAGCTGGATACATGAGACTTGCTGTCCGACCATTTATACCAATTCCTCTCAGATGCTACCAATGTCAACGTTTTGGGCTTCAAAGATGGCCTGCCGCGGGACACTGACATGCGCCCGTTGTGCAGATAAGGGGCATGACAGCCAACATTGTACGGCACCTGAAAAGTGCGTTAACTGTGATGGTAAGCACACTTCATTCTCAAGATCCTGCCCACGTTGGATATTGAACAAATTCCATATCCGGAGGCAAAAAGAAAAATCCTTGTTCAGACACCTTCCCCTGGCATAAGTTATGCATCTTCTATTAAAACACCTTTTTGCACATACTGTAAATGTAAAAACTGTGTTCAGATTTTAACACAGAAACAAACCTCAGTAAAATCCTCTGAATCGGATACTGAACAATCCACAAACAGTGCTCCAGAAACTCATGAAACCAAAAAACGAAAACCAAAACCGAAATCCCAACGTTCTCTAAAGTTAAAACTTTCCAAACGTGGTCTTTCACAAGAAAAGATATCAGAGAAACTGAAAGCAAAATTGAAATCTAAAACCCAGAATTCTGTAGCTCTGGAACTTGCAAAACAGGGCACAGCACACAAAGATTTAACATCTATTTTCGGTGACGCGCCCAAGACTCCCGATCTCATCACCCTCCATCCATTTGAAGGGGATGAGGATTTTGAAAGGAGTTGCGATGCTTCAGTAGCTCAAACTATTGTTCCCAAGCGTTCAAAACTTACAAAACTCTCTTAATGGGTACATTCCTTTCATGGAATTGCCGCGGCATTCGGTCCAAACTTTCTGACATCAAGTCCAATTTTAACAATTTTCAGCCAGTTTGTTTGGGTATTCAAGAAACCTTTTTGAAACCAAACACACCTCTCAAATTACGCGGTTATAATTATGTTCGCAAAGATACAGATACAGAAACTTGCAGTTCTGGTGGAGTCTGTATCTTCACATCAAATCTTTATCCGAGCACACCTCTTACTTTACATACACCTCTACAGGCTGTGGCAGTTCCGGTTCACACACGAACATTAGTCACGGTTTGTAGTATATATTTACCACCTCATGATGTCGTTAGTCAACAACAACTTGATAATCTAGTGGACCAGCTTCCTAAACCATTTATTATACTTGGTGATTTCAACGGACACAGTGATTTGTGGGGTTCGCAAAATACAAATTTTCGTGGGCGACAGAACGAGCAATTTATTTCAAATAACTGTCTCTGCCTCCTCAATAATAACGAGAAGACATACTTCAACGAACCCACGCACAGCTTCCACATTATTGATTTGGCTATATGTTCTCCTGAGCTCATGCCGCAGCTGACTTTCGCAGTAAGCGAAGATCTTTACAATAGTGATCACTTCCCGATTATAGTCTCCCAAGCTGATAGCAGCGGTGCGACATCTTGTCCTCCGCGTTTTCTATTCCAGCGTGCAAACTAGGATGCTTACACACATTTGGCAAAACTCACAGAGAGCATGGTTAATACTTACGATATCCCGGAAGCAGTGCAACATGTCGTTGACAGTATAATTAGAGCCGCAAATGCGACCATTCCAAAGAGTTCCCCACGTTTAAGAAATTCTATAGATCGTGGTGGAATAAAGCTTGCCACGATAGCTATAAAGATCAGAAAAAAAACTCTGGAACATATTTAGAAGATACACTACGACAGAAAATTTTATCGCTTTTAAGAAACCAAAACCTTAGCCCGACGCATTCACCGTAGTAGTCAGAGGGAATCCTAGATCAAGCTCGTATCCCCAATCACATCCTCAACTTCCTCTAAACTTATGTGGAAAAAGATAAAAGCGGCAAATGGAATTCACAGCGAATCTTCTATTCCCGTTTTAAAGGCTGGAAGCTTGGTATATTCCGATCCTTTAAATGTAGCTAATATTTTTGGTCATGATTTTGTACAAGTTTCTGTAATTGATTCTTATAGTTCCGAGTTTTTGGTAATTAAGAATCGCGAGGAACGATTGCCTTTGCATGTTAATGATTGACAGACCTTTGCATACAACTGCGAATTTAGGGTGTTCGAATTGGAAATAGCTCTATCTAAAGCACATGATTCAAGCCCCGGACCAGATGGAGTAACTTATAGCATGCTTCGCCATTTAAGTGCAACGTCTCTATATAATTTGTTACTACTGTTTAATAGGATTTGGACTGAGCAAAAGTACCCTAAACAATGGAGCGAAGCTACTGTGATTTCAATTCTTAAACATGGGAAAGATCCATCAAACCTTCTATACTACAGAACTATTGCTCTTACTAGCTGTCTTTGCAAGACTTTTGAACGCATGGTTAATGCTCGTCTAATCTACGAATTGGAAAAACAGGGCTGTATCTCCCCTTTGCAAAGTGGTTTCCTCAAGGGTAGATCGACTTTTGATAATCTGATTTTGCTGGAAACCCAAATTCGCAATGCATTTGTTAGGAGGAATCACCATGTCTCCATATTTTTTGATATTGAGAAAGCTTATGATCGTGCCTGGAGATACGGAATACTTTCTACTTTTTTAAAATTTGGTTTTAGGGGAAACCTACCAATTTTTTACAGAACTTTTTATCACATCGCACTTTTAGAGTTCGTGTTGGTAATTTATATTCAAATCATTTTACACAAGATGAGGGTGTTCCTCAGGGAAGTGTACTTAGTGTCACCCTTTTTACTATTCATCTCAGTCAAATTTTAAATCATTTGCCCTCATTTGTACCAGCCAGTCTGTATGTTGATGATTTGCAGATATCCTGTCAAGGTGGCAACATGAATGTAATAGAACAACAAATGCAAAATGCAGTTAATAAGATAGTAAGTCGGTGCAATAAAAATGGTCATAGTATCTCTCCTGAGAATAGTCGATATGTTCACTTTTTTAGGAAGCGAAGCATGCACTTAGATCCTGTTATAAAGATAAGAGGTATGTCAATTCCAGTTGTGACTGAAGTACGGTTTTTGGGGGTGACCTTCGATCGTAAACTCACTTTCCTTCCACACATTTTAAACTTGAGGAAGAAGTGTGAGAAATCTTTAAATATTTTAAAAGTACTATCCAAATTTCTTGTGGTGCTGATTGCACCACCCTACTCCGTATCTACCAAGCGATCATTCTTTCACACATGGACTATGGATGTATGGTGTATGGATATGCCCGTCCTTCTATTTTGAGACATCTTGACACTGTTCACCACTCTGCTCTCAGGATCTGCTCTGGTGCTTTCCGAACCTCTCCATTTGAGATTTTATATGCCATTTGTCACCATTTACCACTTTGTTTGCGGCGTCAAAAATTGTCTACTTTATATTATTTTCGTGCACAATCTATCCCGAACCATCCCATTCATGGAATGGTCTTGCCTGAAAACCTTCAAAGAATTTATGGTGCTCGACCTTATTACACTTCCTTTTTGCCAGAGAATCAAAAATGCCTTGCGGGACTCTGATCTTAATAACGTTGCCATTAAGTCTTTTGATTTTTATTTTTTTCCTCCGTGGGATTTTCCCCAAATTTCATTTCTGAACCCTTTTATGGGTTTTGATAAGTTTTCAACTTGTTCAATTATTTTTCAACGATATTCCATCACCACCGCTGACAGTATTCTTCTTTTACCCCAGTATTTACAGATGGCTCAAAATCAGATGGACATGTTGGTTGTGCCCTTATAACTCTATCTGATACACTCAACTACCGTCTAAACAATGTTTGCTCTGTTTTTGCTGCTGAGTTGGTGGGAGTTTTTAACGCACTACAGGAATATCTCGTTCTACTCAGCGCAACTTTATCATATATACCAATAGCATGAGTGCTTTGGAGACACTTGCTCATTTCCAGGACCATATGCATCCAGTCGCTTTGGAAATTTTGTTTGACCTACGGTTACTGCAAAACAGAGGATATAATATAATTATCTGCTGGGTTCCTGGTCACGTGGGTATTTTGGGCAATGAGGAGGATGGCTGATGCTGCAGCTAAATCTGCATCAACACTTCTGTATCAGGACCTCCCATATAGTGATATTAAAAAGTCACTTTTTTTTATCGAACTTTAAAAACATGGCAAGAATCTTGGGATCAGCAATTCTGCAAATCAAATCTGTCCGTATTTTTGCAAAATTTCTTATCGTATAGAACATTTCGAGTTCAAGTTGCTAATATTTACTCCGATTCTTTTATCCAAGCTGAGGGAGTTCTGCAGGGAAGCGTCCTCAGTGTGACACTTTTTATAATTCACATGAATCAAGTTTTATCGGTTTTATCTTCATCTGTTAATGGAACTCTTTATGTAGACGATCTGCAAATATCCTGCCAAGGTAGTAATATCAGTCTATTTGAACGGAAATTGCAAAAAGCAGTCATCTGGTAGCTTGGTGCGATAAAAACGGCCATAGTATTTCTCCTGAGAAGAGTCAATGCGTCCATTTCTGCAGGAAGCAAAATATACATTTAGACCCTGTTATCTACATTCGACGCACACCTATTCCAGTTGTGAGCGAAATCCGATTTTTAGGAGTTATCTTTGATCGGAAACTAATTTTCTTACCGCACATCCTATACCTGCGGACGCGGTGTGAGAAGATGTTGAATATTTTAAAGGTACTTTCTAGAACATCTTGGGGCGCCGATCGGGTGTCCCTACTGCGAATTTAAAAGCACTCATCCTTTCTCGCATCGATTACGGCTGTATGGTGTAGGGGTCGGCCAGATCTTCTGTTTTGCGTTGGTTGGATACCGTTCGCCATTCTGGTTTACGGATCTGTTCTGGTGCATTTCGCACATCTCCTGTTGAGAGTTTGTATATTACTTGTAACCAGCTATCTCTTTGTTTAAGGCGGCAAAAAAATATCTGCCTTAAATTATTTCTGATCAAAATCTGTTCCAAGGCATCCTATAAGTCAAATGACTTTGCCAGTTAGTTTGCGCATAATTTATGATGCTCGGCCCTCTCACATTATGCCTTTCTGTGAGAGAGTCAGAAAGCTCCTACAAGACTTGGACTTTGAAAATGTGGGTATTAAATTTATTGATTATTGTTTCCCTCTTTGGGATATACCACAGATTACTTTTTTGAATCCCTTTACTGGATTTGATAAGTCATCAACAGCCCCTATTGTTTTTCAGCAGCTCTTTCTATATCATCGCAATCGGTATTCTTATTTCGTTCCAATTTATACGGATGGCTCAAAATCGGATAGACATGTTGGTAGTGGCGTAATTTTTTCATCTGATACATTTAGCTATCGTCTGTATAATTTTTCCTCAGTATTTACTGCTGAGCTATCTGCAATAATCTGTGCCTTAAAGAAAATTTTACCTTCTTCTGAAAGGAAATTTATTATTTATACCGATAGCATGAGCGAACTTTCTCATTAACATAGCCAAATACATCCTATTGCTCTCCGTTTTCTACATACTTTACGCCTCCTAGAGAGTGAGGGTTTAGAAATTATTTTTTGCTGGATTCCGAGTCATGTGGGCATCACTGGAAATGAAAAGGCAGATTCTGCTGCAAAATTGGCATCGGTTACTTTGAATCAAGGACTTCCGTATTCTGATGTGAAGAAGTCCTTCATTAATCACATTTGCCCCTCAGGGGCTCACCTACTATAGGTAAGTACGGGTGTCCCAATCCCGAGGTACCCAGGGATCTTTACTCCCTTTACGTTTACTCTCCACTAAGCCTTCTGCTGTCTCCTTTTTTCTTTCCCACGAGGGTAGGCGAGGGAGCTCTCCATGAGAAGCTGTCGCCATTCTGTTTGCTTCTTGCTTCTAATGGACAGCAACTACCCCCACGTGTTTGCCGTGCGTGGCGACCCATTAGACGGGCGGTGCACTGTGGTCCCCAGTGCATTAATCGGCTGGTATCTACTCACCTGAGTGACTAGTCTGCTAGGGATCAAGCGAAGGGGTTACTCCTTGGGCTTGGCGTTAAGTGTGGTCACTGTCCCCGGGGGTAACTCTGAGCGTATAGGTACTGGCTAGCACTAAGGTAAGTGCCGAGGCTGGGATTGGCCAGAGCCGGTTACTGCCTTCCCTTGTTGGGCTCCGAGGTGGGTGGTGCGGCCGGACCTGAATCATTCTTCCATATCATATGGGCTTTAAAAAGAAAACTCCCTTCAGTGAGCATCATCGTGATTTTAAGTTATTGAATAATGAACCAAATTTCGACACATTTTTTACAATTAGAAGGCTATCTGAAAATAAAGAAAGCTTTCATTCAGTTTCTCCTTTCTTGGTGCAAAAGGCCATCACAGCAACCGTGGGTAACGTCAATGGAATACGAAAAATGCGCTCTGGTGACTTGCTGGTAGAAGTGAACTCTAAAAAGCAAGCCCAGCAGATAATAAAATTAAAAGCCTTGGCTACAATTCCAATTACAGTTAGTTCAAATACATCTTTAAATTATTCAAAGGGCGTAATAACCTGTGGGGAACTCTTTAATGTCCCTATTGAAGAGATAACTCATGAATTACGAAGTCAAGGTATCACACACGTACGTCGCATTACTATCAAGAGAGATGGACAGCTCGTTGATACGAAGCATTTAATACTTACTTTCCATTCCCCCAAATTACCAGATTATGTCTTCGTGGGTTATATGAAGCTACCAATAAGAGCATATATTCCAAATCCACTCCGTTGTTTTCAATGTCAGCGTTTTGGGCACTCGAAGGCCAATTGCCGCGGGACAGTCACATGCGCCCGCTGTGCCGAAAAAGGCCATGATAGTCAAGAATGTACCGCACGTGAAAAATGCGTCAATTGTGGTGGTGACCATGCATCATTTTCTCGGTCATGCGAACGCTGGACACTTGAAAAGAAAATTACTACAGTCAAAATAAAAGAAGGAATTTCATATCCAGAAGCTTGTCGAAAAATTCTAGCTTCAACTCCAACACCTGGCCAAAGCTACGCATCTGTTGCTCAAAAACAATTCTGTGTCAACTGTTCTTGTCCGAATTGCGCAAAAAATACGCAAGTATCGAAATCCATAGAGAATGCGTCTGATTCTGATACTGAAACTTCATTAACAAGCACCCCTGAAAACAGTAAAAAAAAACCGCATACACTAAAACAAAAATCAAACAAATCACTAAAATTAAAATTATCTAAGCGTGGTCTTTCTGGAAATGATATCGCACCAAAATTAAAAAAATCAACTCTACATAACTCAGTTGCTTTGGGACTTGCCAGCCATGGTATTGTCCATAAGGATTTAACTACCATGTTCGGTGGCACACCTAAAAATCCTGATCATATCTCCCTCCATCCTTCTGATGAGGATGATGATGACGTTGCAATGACTTGCGAAGTCACGCCTACCCAGATCACTGTTCCTAGTACATCTAAAATCAAAAACCTTTCTTAATGGGTACCTTCCTTTCTTGGAATTGTCGCGGCCTTAGGTCCAAACTTTTTGATGTTAAGTCCATTATTAATAAATTTCATCCAGTCATTTTTGGAGTTCAAGAGACTTTCTTGACACCTGACATTTCTATAAAATTGCGTGGCTTTAATTGTGTTCGAAAGGATGCAGACAATAGACATCGCAGCTCGGGAGGAGTTTGCATCTTCACTTCGAATTTATATCCCAGCACACCACTAACTTTACACACTTCCCTACAGGCTGTGGCTGTGCAAGTTCACACCAGAAAATTGGTCACTGTCTGTTGTTTATATTTGCCACCCAGTGATATCATATGCCTCCAAGATCTTGACAACTTAGTGGACCAGCTTCCTAGGCCATTTATCATACTCGGTGACTTCAACGTACATAGTACTTTGTGGGGTTCGAATAGTATAAACTCTCGTGGAAGACAAATTGAGCAGTTTATCGCCAATAACTGTCTCTGTTTGCTGAACAACGATGAGAAAACATACTTCCATGAACCCTCACGTAATTTCCATACCCTTGATTTGGCCATATGCTCACCTGAACTGTTGCCATTACTGACTTTTGCAGTTATCAAAGATTTGTATAATAGCGATCACTTTCCCATTATTGTCTCCCACGCTGATAGTGGCGGTGTGACTAAT
Source organism: Argiope trifasciata (assembly GCA_026543055.1). NCBI lineage: Eukaryota > Metazoa > Arthropoda > Arachnida > Araneae > Araneidae > Argiope > Argiope trifasciata. Next base: position 25,770 of record JAPMOQ010031816.1, read on the forward strand.
TGTCCTCCACGTTTCCTATTCCAGCGGGCAGATTGGAAAGGTTTTTCACAATTAGCTATTATCACTCGGGCTATGGCCGATACATCAAACATTTTGGAAGCAGTACAAAATGTCGTTGATACCATAATGAATGCCGCGAATAACACCATTCCAAAATCATCCCCACGTCCCCGAAAGTTTAGAAGACCATGGTGGAATGAAGCGTGCCGTGACAGTTATAAGAAACAGAAAAAACTGTGGAATAAATTTAGAAGGTACCCAACAGCTGAAAATCTTATTGCTTTCAAAAGAGCCAAAGCACTAGCTCGTCGCATTCGGCGTCAGAGTCAGAGGAATTCGTGGATTTCATTTACTTCTTCTATAACCTCATATATTTCCAGTCGAACTTTATGGAGAAAGGTAAAAGCTGCTAATGGGATCTATAGAGAATCATCACTCCCGGTTTTAAAAACAGGAACTATGATGCATTCCGACCCATTAGAGATTGCCAACATTCTCGGACAAGCATTCGAACAAGTATCCGCAACAGATTCATATAATTCTGATTTCCTGGCAATGAAGAATCGCGTGGAACGATTGCCTTTACGTTTTAATACTAGAAGAAACCTTCCATACAATTGTGAACTCAAGATGTCGGAACTGGAAATGGCTTTGTGTCAATCTCATGATACCAGCCCAGGGCCAGATGGAATCACCTATAATATGTTGCGCCACCTGAACACTACTTCTCTTTCCAATCTGTTACTTTTATTTAACAGAATTTGGAATGAACAGAAATATCCTTCACAATGGCAAGAAGCTATTGTGATTCCAATCTTAAAACCCGATAAAGATCCATCGAATCCTTTGAACTATCGGCCAATCGCTCTTACGAGCTGTTTGTGCAAAACATTAGAACGTATGGTGAATGTTCGTTTAATTTATGAATTGGAGAAACACAGCTGCATACCTCCTATGCAAAGTGGTTTCCGCAAAGGTAGATCGACCTTTGATAACCTCATATTGCTTGAAACAGAAATACGCAATGCTTTTGTTAGAAGGAATCACCTCGTTTCCATATTTTTTGACATCGAGAAAGCCTACGACCGTACATGGCGCTATGGTATACTATCTAAACTTTTTGAATTTGGTTTTAGAGGAAATATGCCCGTATTTATACAAAACTTTTTATCACTTCGTACGTTTCGTGTTCGGATTGGTAATTTTTATTCAAAGCATTTTATACAAACTGAGGGTGTTCCTCAGGGAAGTGTCCTTAGTGTGACACTTTTTATAATTCATCTCAGTCAAGTTTTATCTGTTTTACCTTCATCAGTTCATGGAACATTGTATGTTGACGATCTGCAGGTCTCATGTCAAGGCAGCAACATGAAATTAATTGAGCGTGAATTGCAAAATACAGTAGATAGAATGGTAAATTGGTGTAACAACAATGGTCACACTATCTCTCCCGAGAAGAGTCGATGCATTCATTTCTGTAGGAAGAGAAATATTCATCCAGATCCTGTTATCTTCATACGAAATATACCAATACCAGTTGCTACTGAAATACGCTTTTTGGGTGTAGTTTTCGATCGTAAATTCACTTTCCTTCCACATATCTTACAACTGAGAAAGAGATGTGAGAAAAATTTGAATATCTTAAAAGTGCTCTCTAAAACATCTTGGGGTGCTGATCGAATCTCCCTTCTCCGTATCTACCAAGCAGTCATTCTTTCATGGTATATGGTTCTGCACGCCCTTCTGTTTTGCGACGTCTTGATACTGTACACCATTCCGCTCTCAGAATCTGCTCTGGAGCTTTTCGTACTTCACCAGTTGAGGGTTTATATGTTATTTGCCACCAATTGCCACTTTATTTGCGATGTAAAAAAATTTCTACTTTATATTATTTTCGTGTGAAGTCCTTCTCAAATCATCCCGTATGTAGCACGGTTATACCTGCTAGTCTAAGAAGAATTTACAACTCCCGTACCTCAAATATTCTTCCTTTTCTAGAGAGAATTAAAATTTCCTCGAATGATTCGAGCCTTTACAATGTCACCATTAAATCTGTTCAATTTTATTCATTTCCCCCTTGGGATATTCCTCAATTTTCTTTTCTGAACCCTTTCGTGGGATTTGATAAATTTTCAACTAGTCCTATTATTTTTCAACAGATTTTTTATGAGCACCGCAATCAATATTCTTCTTTTATCCCAGTATACACAGATGGTTCAAAATCAAATGAACATGTCGGTTGCGCCATTATAACTCCATCTGATGCATTCAGCTACCGCCTAAATAACTGTTGTTCTATTCTTACTGCTGAGTTGGTGGCAATTTTTTGCGCTCTACAGAAAATTACGCCTTCTTCTCAGCGTAATTTTATCATATATTCAGACAGTATGAGTGCTTTGGAAACGCTTACTCATTTTCAGAACCATATGCATCCAGTGGCTTTCCAAATTTTATCTAACTGGCAACTATTACGAAACAGGGGGTTTAATATTCTTTTTTGCTGGGTCCCGGGTCATGCGGGTATTTCAGGAAATGAAAGGGCTGATTTCGCAGCTAAATCTGCATCAACATTTCTGTCACAGTCACTCCCATATTGTGATGCTAAAAAGTCACTTGTACGCCAAATTTTTACTACTTGGCAAGAATCATGGGATATGCAGATCCACAATAAATTGCATTCAATAAAACCTTGGACTGATTTGTGGTTTGTTCACTCTATACGAGAGGTGGATGTCAAATTGACACGCCTCCGTATAGGGCATACTCGTTATACACATAAATACCTCATTTTTGGCGAGGCGGCTCCAAAGTGCCCCACTTGTCGTGTGGATTTTTCCATTAAACATATTTTGACCGAATGCCCGTCTTTTAATTCATCTCGTTTTCACTTTTTTAACTCATCGTCATTAACATTACAAGACCTGTTGGGTGAAAAATTCCACCCAAACATTTTAAAATTTTTAAAATCCATTGGCATTTACAATAGTATTTAACTTTCGTTTACGCTTGATTTTTACATTGCATCAGGGTAACGCCTTTTTCGCTTCTTTGTTTCATTTACTTTTTTAACCTTGTACGTATTTGAGCTTTTTTGTTTGGTACTTTCATATTGATAATATTCTGCTTTATTTTTATCATGTGTGTTTTATGTAATTTGGTTTATAATTTTACCATTTGCTTGGCGCAGCATAATCAAGTGTGGTTCTTGCGCCAAAAAAACCCTAATCAACCAACCAACCATTAATCACATTTTTATAGCATGGCAGAACAATTGGAATTTGCAGATCCATAACAAATTGCATGCTTTAAGACCCAAAATTGGGTTATGGTCAGTTTTTCCTATACGAGAGGTAGATGTCAAGATGACCCGCCTCCGTATAAGACATACTGGCTTGACGCACAAGCATCTCATTTTTGGCGAAAGGGCACCGGTGTGCCAGACATGTCACGTAGATTTAACTATCAAGCACATTTTAATTGAATGCTCACGTTTTGATTCGTATCGACTACATCTTTTTAATTCATTATCATTAACTCAACAAGATTTAGTGGGTGATGTTTATCACCCAAATATTTTTAAATTTTTAAAAACCATTGGTTTTTACATTTGTATTTAGCTATATCTTTTGCTACTTACTTGTTATTTATTTATTGAATTGCTTTAACAATTTTTATGTGAAAACCATTATTGAAGCTTTTATTTAGAAATTTTAACTTTTTGAAAACATTCTGTATCACCTGAATATATGCACTTGTGCTTTATATTTTAGACATTTTAATGTTTGACCCTTTATATCTGGTAGGATTTCAAATCATATGATTGGCGCAGTTTTGCCCAAAGATGGCTCTTGCGCCAGAAAAAACCAACCAACCAACTGTGAACCTTCAGATCTCCTCTGTGCTGCAGTGTTATTTAATCAATGGTCCAAAATGAAAACAATCTGAATGTTGAGGGAATTAAATATGTTTAATTAAATCTTAGAATTGTTCCCCTCCGATATATTATATTAGAAAATCACAGCTAATTTTGGTCTCTCTATAAATTTTTTTCCTTCATGAAATTATTATACATTCATGGGCCAAGCTGTGATTATATAAAATTAGACAGTTATAAGGCCCGATTCTCTTTTGACTTTGCAAACACTTGTGAAAAGTAATATTGTATTTGTTTCTGTTCGTCTTAGAAATGAGATTAACGACCAGTAATCAAATACGCAAAATTATAAAGAATTTTTTGATGAAAACATATCGAGGCAAAAAAATCTGCTGTCTCAAATTTAACCAAAAATAGATTAACAACAAATCTCGACATAAATTTTTAAAACATTTTTTCCTAATATTTGAAAGCACAAATGAAAAAAAAAAGAAAAGAAAAAGAAGTAATCGAAGCTAATCAATGGCTTTACTAATTGTTACTTCTTTAGAGATAGCGGAGTGCAAAGCTAGTAATTTTTTCCTGCCATAACTTTAGGTTCTGGATAGTCATGGTTGTAAAAGCTACTTTTAATCCGAGAAACACCGAAGAAATGAGAAAAACAATTTATTATGGCCACGAAAAAACTGTTCTTAATGAACAAGAAAAGGTACTGAAAGTGATTAATATTATAGTTCTTTTTTCTTAAACTTGAGGGAACGAATCTTTACAATGGAAACATAGACGCCATAACTCTTTTCGACAACTTAAGATAGTAGTGAATTTCCTTTAAAACTTTTATGTGCCTTTTTTCTTTGCGGGGAAATCTTTGTAATTCTTTTCGAAGGTGATAGCGTAGAATACATTTGATTGGAATAAATAAATCAGTGTAATCCTCCATCTTACAGGTAAAGTGCTGCAGCCATATCAGTGACTGTGCTTAAAAGAGAAAGATTTAAAAAAAAATTCATTTAAGTACAATCTATTCGGAATTCTTCAGATAGAGAAAGGAGATATAAACGTTAAAAACATTGCAAACACAGAAATTTTCCACTGACGTTTGCATAAAATCTCTTATATAACTTAAAGAATCATTATTTTTCTTTTGATCAAACTTGAGAATAGTCAGTTTATCTTAAGAGATTTGAATGGGATTTTCCTCTAACACATTAGTATAATAATATTTGTTCTTGTATAACAGTTTTTGTGTTTCTCCGATTCTCTAGAGTTCTGTATTTGTTTTAAGTTACGGCTAGGGTACAAAGGTTCAGTTCAATGTTTTCATATTTTATAAGGCAAGATTATTTGAAATGTAAAAACATAAATTCGGTTTTTCTTCAAATGGACATATTAATTATTTTTTTTAAAAAAAGAAACTAGGTTCGTATCGGATGAAGTTAATACTTGTTTACTTTAAATTTTATTTGAACTTTTATTTATGAGGATATATTGCATTATAGCTTTATAGTGTTTAGAAAGGCTTTAATAATTTGATAACAAATGTTTATTCATTTTTTTTGTTGCATTTTAAGACTAAATGGGCTCCATTCATTTATTCATTGTTAATGACAATTGACCTGAAAATTGTAATACATTAAGTTAAAACTCTAAAAAAATGACATTATGATAAAATCAACACTTTAAAAACGGAATGAATAAATATGAAAAGAAATCCTTCCTCAGTTAAATTAAGAAATCAACAGGTGTCCCGTTCGAAGGGTCCCATCTTGAACCCTCCTCAAAAGGATTACGACTCGTTCAGACAGACACTCATTCAAGCCACTGAAGTAATTTTGATTTCTTTTCTAAGTTTTGGCAGTAAAACTGATTTAGTTTCTAAAATAGAAAATTAAAAATGAATGAAAAGAAAGAGAGAGAGAGGGAGAGAACGGCATTTTAGTTCAAATTTTTCCAAGAGAAGTAAGAACAAAAAAAATGCTTTTTGAAGGTTACATTTTTCTCTCTGAGATTTGTGAGGTTTGAATTGCTCTCACCAGAGAAAGAAGGTCAGTAAGTGACTACTGAAATCTGGAAATCATCATCGGTGCAGATGGACAAAGTTTGAAAGTCATCGTTCGCTCCTGTGATTAACAAATTCTTGAGATCTACAAATCTGCAATCTCCTTTGTCAATTGTATTTTAACGGTATATTTTGTAAATAAGTCAATAGTTAAGATTTAAATGGTTTCTCCATTGTTCTTATAATTAAATATGATTAACCAACTGTAAATAAATATTCTGAAAGGTAGAACTTTCTCCGAGCTCATTTAAAATAGCTCCGTTACGAATCGTGACCAATTTGACAAGACGCTATATTGTTTCTTTAATGAAAATTATGATTATACTTAGATTGCTAGAATATTTACACACTCTTATTAAAGATAATGCCAATATTAAATATGTTTCAACAATGACAACGAATTTTCAAGCGTTATCTGCATTTAGCAAAGCGAGAAGTAAAACCCGAAGAAAGAATTGTAATCCTGGTAGCAAAATCTCTGCCTTTCACTTGTTGATCTACAGAGATGTAAGTTATTCCGGAAGCAATAAGAAAAAACGCATAAGAAAAACGCCATATTCTTGAATCTAATCAAGTGTGCTGGATTCAGTTAATATGGAGCAAATTCTTTTACTCTAATGTAAAGGAAATGAATCTTCAGAAAAAAAAAACATGTATACCATAATTTTTCAAGATTATAGAAATTGGATTTCCGTTTTGTGAAGATATTTTTGCATCCAAGAAACCGCTATGCCGTTTTCACGATAATGAGACTAATTAGTTTTTATCTATATAATATATAAATTTAATTTTCTTTCTTATCAGCGAAAAAAAAATAAATTTTTAAAGCTCAGTAATTTTATTTTTAGTTAATAGACCTGATGCTCACAACGAGCTGCTGTATGATTTAACTATCTATTTCTATCACATTTCTATGAAAATTGTACATCATAATTTATAATAATTATAACTAGGGTTACTTACTATCATATAAAGTTTTCAACTATGTTTAGGCCACGCATTCTTAATTGTTTTTTTCTCTTTTCACCCCTTTGTTTTGGAATGCAGACTATTAAAATTTAGAGTTCTTTTGATCAGTGGTATATTCTATATAATTCTCGAGCCATCAAATAAAATGATCGATAAATGTTAAATTACATTTATTTACATTTGATGGTGGATATGGCCAATAATTTTATAAACCGTAAATGCAAAGAAAAGATTGACATCATCTTTTACAATATCTACATTATTATTTCAATAAATCCTTTCTATTTAAGGTAAAAAGGGTTTAACATATATCCTTTCGATTCAAGGCCTAACGAATGATTTGTAAATCTTTAATAATGTGTATTAAAATGGTCTAAATGAAGGAAATATGTTATATGCCAACTTGAGTCAAAAGATGCTCTGATAAATTACGAATATTTCTTTCATTTGGATTCTGTGATCTGTGAATCATATTCAATCAAATATTCCTGAGATCCTAACATTTTAAATGCACAGAGTTGCACTCAATTTTTCATAAATCAGTCACTAAATCTGATTGATTTATGAAAATTTGAGCATCGCTATTCAACAAAAACAGGCCATTTATGATAACTTCACAGATCTTTTCAAAAAATATAGCCATTAATTTCTCAGTTTCTGAAGAGCGATTGGCCTAAGATTTAAAAAATGTTAATTGTTTAAAAATTGTAATATTTAAAATTTAACAAATTGGACAGATTTGGTTGATGAAGACAGAAACGTTTATTTATTTATTTGGAAGCGAGAGTGTCACAAATTTTTAACAGAGTATGATTTCTTAGGACCAAAGGGCTGTCTAAAATTTACATTTCCTTAATTTTTGAAGTATATAATGGACCAAAACAAAATAAAATATTGTTAATCATGTCATTTAGTTTTTTGAAAGTAAAATTTAAGCCAATGATGAATTTGAGAAATTTTTACTGAGTAATGTTTGTGATATTACATGATTATTTGAATTATTCAATAGTGCACATAAAACTTAAATGCAGAGCGTTTCTATTCTCAGTACTAATATTTTTTTAAATGCTTTGTTTCAGTGATTTTTTTAAATATTTAAGTGCAGTTTAATGATTTCCACTTTAATTCAAAATTGAAATTTCACAAGAGCTGACAGAAAATTAGTACTATATATAATACATTACGACTTAAAATCTTTATAATAGTTTGAGTGAATTATACCGCTATCACGATTTGAAGCCTAAAAAATTTTTATGAACAAGCAATTAAGGCACAAGTTACATAAAATATTTAATTGAAAATTTTAACTCGTTTTAAGATTGGTCAATTTGCTGGTATCCAAAGTCGACTAATTATAAAAATAAATGGCCAGAAAAATTTATGCTTTAGATATTAAACACAAATGGATATAAAATACATGCTTTACGGAATGTTTATAGTATTGTAATAAATGTTTAATTACGAACTGCTGTATATTTTACTTTTGCTGTCCCTACATTATTAATTATTATTTAATGATTCGTGCATTTATTTTAAATAATTGCATGTTTATAGCATGTTGATTAGATATTGTGCAATTTTAATTAAACAATTATGTTGTTAATAGAAACTAGCTGTTATATATATTACCAACTCTTCGTAGCTGGTAGGGTAGAACGATTGCTTTGAAGCACTGCATTTAATGGACTGATATCAAATTTAAAATTGAAACAGCGAATAAAACTGACTTTATGAAATGGAAGAAAGTCGAATCTTGCCTGCCGGAGCTGCGAATCCATTCTTAGACGGGAAAGATAGGATTCATTCTAAAATAAGTCTATTTGAGCTGAAAAAAGTCAAATAAATCTATAAGATACAGATCGGAACGAAAAGGTAAAAATCGGGATTTGAGTTCTCAAGAGAGATTCTGAACCCGCAGAGATGAAAACAGATTTCATATGGAACATTTCTGAAAAAAGAAGCACTGACAATTTTGACACTATTTCTTCCTGAACTTCAATTCTAGTTTTAATTTTTTTTTTTCTCAGTTCAATTGAATCTACAATGGTACTCGATCAGAAAACAGAATTTTTCATAGTTTTACTTTTGTTTCATTTTTTTAAAAATTTATTTTCTCTTCGTTTGTAAAAATTAAATGAAGGTCTGAGATGATTAAAATGATATATTTCTGCTGCCGAATATAATCCGTAAGAAACCAAGAAAAAATATTTTCAATTTTATAACAAACACAATCCAGTTTTCAATTCTCACTAAGGAAATAAATATATTTAGAAACATTGAGCTATTTTAGAAAGATATTACCACTTCAAGTCTGCATTCTCCCTAAATTAATATTAGCACCTAATGAATTGGAAATTTCCAAAATAATAAATTTTCTTTCTTCAATTTCATCTATTTAGTTGCATTAATTTAGTTTCTTACTGAAATCAATTGAGAAATATTGAAATACTACCTTCAGTTATTAATGGCTGGTGGTGGTTGTTTATAGGCTCAAGAGTCATATTTGGCCATACTACGCCACTTAAATTCAGTTGTTAATAATATAAGAACTGATAATATACAATGCATCATATGTAAAATAATTTGAGGGATAAACATTTTAATAATATTTGATAATTATTCTCAATGTATGAAGCAGATTATTAATTATTTTTGAAAATTTATTTGCTATTAGCCCATATTATTGATCTTTTCCTTGAAGCAGTGAAGTTTCATCATTATTTAAAGTTTTTTTTCTTTATCTTTTCATATCCCTTTGGAAAAAGGAAATTTATTATATTCTTTTTGACGGAAATTATATTACAGCTTATGAATTTTGAATAAATTCCTTTCGCATGATGTTAGTTTTAATGTTTCTTGAAGAGAAGATTGAAAAGTTTATGTTCATACTAAAAATAGCTTTTTGTTTATAAATTAAGAAGAACAAATCTTTGAAGACATTTTTGCATAAAAATGTCTCCACCTAAGATTTCAAAACGCGCATAGATATCTCAAAGAAAACAGTCAATGGATTTTGGTCCCATTGAGACAAATATTTATGTGTCCAATACATTTGCCTCTTCTCAAGAAAGAGGCCGGTTTTCGTAAGCTTGCGTGAAACCTTCTGCACAAATGGCTTACCGTCTCAGTATTAAAATACACAAACTATGTGAGGCCAAAAAATATTCCTCCACAAGAATAAGGTATAAAAGAAATGTCGGGACACATTTTACATTCTAGCAGTCGAATGAAAACTTTTTCAACTCTATGAATGGAAATAACTTTCAAAAAAGAATCATTTGACACTTCTCGGGATTTTCGATTTTATATTTTTTCATTCCTATTGGAATATTTGATTTTCTATTCAGACTGAAATGGTAGCCAATCAAAAACAGAATAAAGTTTTCAACTTATATCTATCTCCCTGCTTTTAACTCCTCTATTTTAGCTTTATATGAAATTTCTTTGCTTTGCTACCAGTTAATCGGAGGGGGGGGTGAGAGGGTCTTTTGTAAAATGATATGGCAAAAAATTTATAAAGTCGAATATTCTGCGTGTTTAATTGTAATTTGCAACTGAGTAAATCAAGTCAAAGTAATTTAAATTTTTCCTTTAAAATTCATACTAGCTGACCCGGTGAACTTCGTATCACTTTTCGATTTTAATAATATTCGAATTGATAGGTGAATTTTCCTCGTAAATTTTTACTATACTTTGAAGGTTATTCTACAATTCGGGGCTGAGACAAAGCCAAAAAAATATCATTAAAACCGTTCTTGAGTTATAAATGGTATTAATAACACGATTTGCGACTTTCTTTTATATATACATTGATTTAAATAATTTGAAGAAAGGTTGATATTGATTAAAAATTTAAGCCATATATCTTCTATACTTATAATAAAGCTCAATGTGTGTGTGTTTTGGCACTCTACAGACCAGACCGTTGGATCTACAGCTACCATATTTGATACATGTATACCTTGAAGGTCGGAAATGTGCACCTCTGTGCCCTCTTTTCGAATTTTTAATTAGAATTTGAATTAATTAAAATTTAAGCAAAATTTCGACGTTTTTCCGCTATAACTTCCGAAAATATTATTGCACAAACATGATTTTTACATCAATTTAAAGATTAAAAAATCGACTTTCTAATGATATCAGTGTTTTAAAGTATAAATTAAGCTTCTATTTTTAACGAATTTTTGTAGAAACATTTTCACCATGTTTTTTTAGCACGTGACTGTATAAAATGAAAGAAAACAATGACGGATTTTCAAATTAAAAAAAGAACAACAACTATCATCGCAAATTAAATCTAAAGAAATGCAACTTTTAGCACGTGACTGGATAAAATAAAAAAAATATATAGAAATGTGATATTTTCTAAAAAAATAAACCCAAAGCAAACGTTTCTATAATCGTTTGTAATATCTATAACATTAATTCCATAAATTATCTTTATTTATATAGTAATGAATTTATACAGGATATGCATTCAAATTCCTTTCCAATGGCAAATTTGTAAAATAATATTTATAGGCATATATATTGTTTAATACTATTATTTTAATCTAAATGAAGTAAATAATTACATTTTATGTAGCTTGAGCCAAACAATGCATTTATGAATAATGAGTTTTAGATTTCCCATACGTTGCTCTGTGAGTTATGCACTGATGGAAAAAAATCCCAACACTAGAAAGGAGCTGTGCTAGATAAACGAAATTTGGTAGGCGTGTTTATAAATCTGAAAGATGACGTCTATTCGAATTTCGAGCTACGCGCGTAAGTGTGGCGCTAGTAGCGGCACTATGAACATGCAAATGAGGTTTCCTTTAAATAAGCGCTGTAAGGTTCGTGATCGTTATTTACAGTTGAGATTTGACGTAGTGGGTTAATGTTACTCAAGGATGCCTCTGAGAAGACGAAGAAGCCATTATCAACAGCTCACTGAGTTTGAACGAGGTCGTGTTGTAAGACTACGAGAAGGTGGGTTTTCTTTCCGCGATATTGCTGAAAGACTTGGCAGGAATCTATCCACTGTGCATGAGTATTGGCGGCAGTGGTCAAGGGAAGGTACTGCCTCAAGAAGACCAGGTTTCGTGGTACTACTGAGAGGGAAGAGCGTCGTATACGGCGTATGGCTGTGGCTAATCGTACTGCGTCTGCAGCTGAAATTCGAGCAGCAGTTGGCACCACAGTGACACAACGAACTGTTACAAATCGGTTACTTCAAGGACAGCTCCGAGCCAGAGGCCCTGTACAGTGCATTCCACTGACTCCGAACCACTGCCGTTTGCGACGCGAGTGGTGTCAAGCCAGAACTAATTGGAGGACGGAGTGGGGATCTGTTGTGTTTTCCGATGAAAGCCAGTTCTGCCTTGTTCGCAGTAATAGTCATTTGTTGGTTAGAAGAAGGCCAGGTGAACGCCTGCTAGTGACCTGTCTGCGGCCTAGACACACAGGGCCTACTCCTGGAGTTATGGTTTGGGGAGCATTTTCGTATGACAGCAGGAGCACTCTCGTGGTTATCCCACGCACCTTGACTGCAAATTTGTACGTCAGTCTAGTGATACAACCTGTTGCGCTGCCATTCATGAACAGCATTCAAGGGGGGGGGGTTCCAACAGGATAACGCTCGCTCTCATACCGCTGTTTTAACCCAACATGCTCTACAGAGTGTCGACATATTGCCTTGGCCTACTAGATCACCAGATCTTTCTCCAATCGAGCCCGTATGGGACATCATTGGACGACAACTCCAGTGTCATCCACAACCAGCATTAACCGTCCCTGCATTGACCGCCCAAGTGTAACAGACATGGCACTCCATCCCACAAACTGATATCCGACACCTGTACGACACAATGCATTCACGTTTGCATGCTTGCATTCAAAATTCTGGCGGTTACACCGGCTACTACAGTACCAACATTTCACATTTGAAATGGCTCTACCTATGATCTTGAAACTTTAATCAATTAAATATGTTACCTAAATAAATGTATTGCTAAAATTTCATTACTGTAGAATAATTTTTTCTTGGTGTTGGGATTTTTTTCCCCATCAGTGTATTTTACAAAATATTTTTGTTAACATTTTAAATATAAGTTGCTGCATCAATCAGTCTTTTAAATCAATAATTAAAACTGACTGATTTATAAAATTAAAGAATATTATTAGAAAAGCATGAAAGAAAAAAAGTACAGAAAAAAAAACAATTGGGAAAAATTCTCAAGGGTATATTTCTAAAACACAATTGATTAAAAAATGAAGGATTTTAAAATTTTTAAATCAAATGTGCAATCTCTCTTTGTTTCATCAAAATAAAATCTCTCATTGCAACATTGACAAATAAGAAGCAAAAGATAAAAGGATTTTCAGTGTAAATTCCATCTCAAATACGAAAATTCTGCAACGCAACCTCTATTCTATAATCACAACGCATTTAAGGTCTTAAATAAATAAAGACATTCAGAATGAATTTTCTAAAACTTTTGAATCTGAAGAAAATTTATTTGAATTTATTTACCTAGCTTAAACTAGTAAAATAGTGTTATTACATGTTTAGCAGTCAATCATCTCATGTTTATTTAAAAAATAAATGGGATTTCTTAAGAGCATATAGGTTAATAGTGCATCACTGGCAGCGAACACTCAGCCTAGTACTCGATGTGAAAGACAGTCGAAAAATGTGTAATCGAGAAAAATGGCACGTGACAATCATTACTCTCACAAATAAAATTTAAAGCTTCTCTTGATATTATGTTTGATTCTTCTATAATCATTACTTAGATGAAAATTATTGCCGTTTGAAATTCTCGAAGTTGTTTTGAATAACTTTGCTTTGTTCAAGGCTATAATTATGGTACAACAGTAGAATGAGTGAGTGAAAAAAGAAAAAATTATGAGTGCATTTATATGCAATGGATTATGAGAGTTCATCACAAATTTTGGGAGTCTCATACATTCTTAAAATTTTAGTCTTGTGCGAAAACCAAAATCCCTGAGTGAAATTGAATTTTGGCCATCATCAATCCATTTACGGATTTCCTTCTTAATTATTTTTCTATTTTGATAATTTTATCTGAGAGTATCAGTTAAAATACTTCTGCTTGATGCATTATAATTTATGTTAAATCTTTTATCTCATGTCACTTTTGTTTCAAAAAATGTAAAGTAATGGAGATTAAAATTTTTTAGTTAAATGTTTTTTTCTCGATAAATGCAAAAAAACAAAAACATTTTAATAATACCCATAGCAATAGCTAAAAACAAAATAAAAGCCTTTAAAATTATTATTGATTCAGAATTTCGAAAAAAGCTAAGAGATATGTCTTGTACTTGTCTTTAAAAGAAAGGGATGGATGACTTTTTGGATCTAAAGGTGCAAGAGCCAGAACTGACAATACTGCTCCAGACATACTGTTAGAATGGAAAAACCATGTCTGTATGTCAAAATCTGTAAAATTAGGAGCTGATATAAAAATTACTAGGCAATGTCCTTAAAAGAAATGACAACAATTTACTACTGAAAAAAAGAAACCTCAACAGGTCAGATTCGGTTTTCTTTTCTATTTCACTGGTCATCGAAAAAAACTAGAGGAAACTTGTCCTTTCTTTCGACAAATAATCAAAGCTATTACTTCTGGTGCTGGGCGAAGGAGGCGTGTCGTAACCTTTGATTAATGGATCCGTGCAGCTAATGGAAGGGAAGCAATTGCCAGCCGGCCAGTGTTTAATGGAGGGCGATTAAACAATGCACTAGATAAGGTAACATCTTAACCCCGATGGCCGGGGGTCACTGCGGCAAGTTGGAAAAAAGGATTGGCTAAAACTCAGGACTCGATTGCTGTTAAATAATGCGCTACGTGTTTGTGACAAGAAAAAAAAAGATAGCATAACAATTACGTTTGCTCAGATGCATGGCATATTTTTTAATATGATAATTTAAGAAGAAATTCTGCAATATCGTTATTGTTTAACAGTATTGTTCCAACTTGAAGTATTCCCTTTATTGTTTAATCCAACATTCCATTGGACCATAAGAGTTAAAGTAGGAAATAAAAATTTGGTTGAAATTGAAACAGTTTTATTTCAATCCAGCAAGAGGTATTTAAAGATGCAAGGTTTCGCAATGAACATTTCAATTTGTAAAACTTTTAATTTCGAGTAGAAGCCATATTATAGGCCTTTAAAGGTGCCGTATAAACGCCATCTACAATTTTCAAACGTAATGTTATAGTCTGGAAAAAATAATTCGATCTTTTTCCGTTTGCTATTGCGGTTTCTTTTTTGTGAAATCAACTACAATTCGTAGAAGGAATAAAAATACAGGTTTCTGCCTAAGGAATTTTTCTCGGACTTCTCAAAGTATTTTTAAATATTTATTAAAATATCACATAGATAGATAGTTTGTTTTTATGGCGCAAGGACCAGATCTGATCATACTGCGCCAAACATTTGTTAAACATTTCTTTCGTATTATAATTTAAAGCATTTTAAGAAAAACATACAATTAAATCTGATGTAAAATGTGAATATCTTTTAAAAAAGCAAAGATATTTGAATGAGGGTTATCTCCTAAAATGTTATCAGATATAAATTGCTCTATTTGTCTCTCACGAGTATTCGTACTTCCCGAACCCCACAATATACTACATGCATTGAAGTCACCCATTATCAAAAAGGCGTTGGTAGCTGGTTCAGCATGTTAAGTTCTGATAGATTAATAATACCATGAGGAGGCAAAGTCTCTTGAATTCCAAACAGATTGGATGAAAAGTGTTAGAAATGTTCTTTATGTCTTGCAATTTGGAGTCTATGCCGCGACAGTTCCAAGAAATGAAAGTACCCATTAGGTGATTTCTGTAGCACCAGAAATAGCTGTATTTTGAGTTGGAGAATTATCACAACTCATTCTCAGATCTTCATGCACTTCTTCAGATGGATGCAGAGAAAGGAGGTCTGGGGTTTTGGAGGTGCCACCGAAAATAGACGTTATATCTTTATGGACTTCACCTAGTGAAGCCAAACCCAAAGCAACAGAATTATGAACAAGAGATTTTTTTTAATTTTTAGGGTAGCGCTTTTGGTGAAAGACAGCGCTTTGAGATTTTCAGAGCAAGTGATTTTTGTGATTTAGATTTGAAAGAAGCTTTTAGGTTTTTCTGAAACGGTATTTATAGTTTTTCAGAATCAAAGTTGGAGGAGTTTTCAGGTGATTCCTGCTAATGTTTTTATCAATTTTTACTTGTGTCGCAGAGGCATAACTAATACCAGGTACCGGTGTCTGTGCTCTACGTCTAGCCTCAGGATATGATATATTTTCTTTAAACTTCAAACTTACAATTTGCTTTTCAATTTCCCAGAGTGGGCATGAGCGGGAATAAGAAGTATGATTACTGAAGCAGTTCACGCACTTCTCTTGTCCATCGCATTTTTCACTTTCATGCCCTTTCTCTACGCAGCTGGAACATGTGAGTGTCCCACGGCAGGCAGTTTTAGCTTGACCAAACATCTGACATTGGAAGCATCATGGCGGATTTGGGATATATGGTCTCACCGGTAATCTCATGTAACCAGCTCTGATGTATTTGGGTAATTTAGGCTTGTGGAATGTGAGAATTAGATGTTTCGTTGGAAGAAGTTTTAGCCTCGACGAATAGAAATACGTCGTACGTTTGTCACTCCCTCAAAAGCTAACTCTGATGTGATTTTTTTAATTGTTTCATTAAAAAGTTCTCCACAAGTTATGAATCCTTTACAACTATTCATGGAAGAATGAGCGCTAACCGACACTGGTATAGTAGCCATACTTTTCAACTTAAGTATTTGCTGTCATTGTTTACGAGATTTAATTTCAACAAGGTCACCTGAGCGAAATTTTCTGATAGATTGAACCTCACCGAGAGACCCGGTAATTGCCTTTCCAACGAGAAAGGGTGAAACAGTATGAAAAGTTCCTTTAAGATCAGAAATGCAATGTATAGTAAAAAAGGTATCAAAATAATTTTCTTTGGTTTCGATTGTTGCCCAATGAAGGGACCCTTTTTGCAATGACCCATGCAAGGAGGGAAAAATGTTCTGATCCCGGTGGCACCACCCACCACGGAGCCCACCTCCATGAACGTTGACCACCCTTAACGCCAAGCCCTAAAGAATGACCCTTTCACTTGATCAATAGAAAATTAACCAGATGATTAGATTACCAGCCGAATTGATGCACTGGGGACCGACAATACACCACCCGTTTAATGGGTCGCCACGCACGGCAAACACGTGGGACTTTTGGCTGTCCATGAGAAGCAGGAAGTACACAGAGCGGCGACAGCTTCTTATGGAGAGCTCCCTCGCTTGCCGTCGAGGGAAAGAAGAGATAAAGCAGACAGCATTAGGTTTAGGGGAGGATAAAATGTAAAGGGAGTAAAGATCCCTGGGTACCTCGGGATTGGGACACCCGTACTCACATAAGCATTGAGAGAGAGCATTAATAGTGATAATCAAATCATTGGATCATGTTTTTTCGTGAACAACCAGTAATTTAGTATCATCATCAGGTTTTTTAAAAAAAGGTGGTGGGAAGACAATAAAATATTTCTTATCTCCAAATGCCACTTTTTTTCGGTTTTTGAAAAACTGAAAACCTACTCAGATGTAGAAAAGTCTTTATTAAAAAAATGAAAAAAGTTTTTAAACTCGTGTAGACACTTGTATTGATCTTCTGTTTATAGGATTTAATAAAGTGCGTGTAATTCCCCCCCCCCTTTTTTTGGAAAATATACATAACAAAAATGGTATGCTAAAGAATAAACAAAAAAATTAGTAATGCTTTTTTTAGTTTTAAAGTTTTCAGGAATTTGTTAGACAGTGCTGTTTACAGCTGTATTCTAAGAAGATACTATTTTTAATGTTTTCATCAAGTTTTATTTCAAACAATATTTTCTATTTTTTTCATATTTACCGATAAGCGAAACCAATGGCTGCTGAGGTGGATTTTGATTTTGAATTTTTTTTTTGGCACAAGAGCCATACCTGGCTTAGCTGCGCCATACATCTTATTAAAAACGTAAAACCCTGTAAATAAAATTCTTAAACATATTCGAAACGGTGCAAGATAAAATACCATGAAACAAATGTTTATAGCAAAGCGAGCTGCTGAGGTGGAAGGTGCCGGTTAATTTAGATTTCATTCGTCGCTGCAGGATTGGAAATCTTAATTCATTTCAAAAATAGGCTTTCAAGATTTTCTCCAACATAAAGAAAAGTAATCTAAACTCCCACAGTTTCGTAGCAATCGTTATTAATATGAGGAGTTGCCAAATTTTCAAAAAAATACGTATGGATTATTAATTTTAGATCGTACACAAACGTTAAGCAATCCCTTGCAATATACTACAGCATGATATTATAATATTTCTTTCAACGAAATTTAAGTCCATTAATTGTATCTATAAAAGGCTCGCCTTATTAACTTAATTAAGTTCATGCTTCTGAAGCTCTTCGTAGATAGCAGGGCGTCTCTCTCGCCCACAATGGTGACAAAGTGATCCTGCCAGCAAGTGACCGTCCAAAGCGAGACCCGTAAAACAGGATCATAAAGTGAAACAATATTATCCGACGAAGGATTCGAAATTGCTTCGCCTAATGAAGGGCGGCGGCCTGCGAAAATTAGATCCCCGAAAGGAGAGCGAGGTTAATTCAGTCAAGTTAAACCAGAATTAGGAGCTGGTCCATTTTACAACCGGGAAGGATGCTTCGATTGATCTTCAATCTGGAAGTATTCCAAGATGCTGATTTCATGCGATTGAGGTTCCCCCAGTTTTATTCTACTAATAATAACTAAGAAAGAATTTTTTTTTCTTCCTGTTTCAATTATTTCACGACAAAATAAGCAACAACGGATAGGTACTTCATAATTTAGTAATAAATATAATTTTCAGATGACCAGTATTTTTGAGTGTATGGTAAAACTATCTGAATGACTTTCCAGCATGAACAAATAAAAAACTCTTTCGTCATCAATAGATTAAATAGTCATACACATTATTTCTGCAACAAAGTAGTCTTTATATTCAATATGTTTGGCCTTTAAGGAATTACTTCTTTCTGCCACTATCTAATGCATGCTATAAGCTTGTTATTCATTGAAATATATGACTCATAAATATAGTAGCATATTTCTATTAGTGATTTGATTTTTTGTCACAAGGGTCATAGATATGACCATACTGCCCCAAATTATGTAAAATTCTTTCCAAGTTGAAATTTCGAAATTTATCAAATTATAATAATAAATAATGCGAAATAGAAAGAATAATAGATAGCCTTAAAAAAGTTTTCAATAGACTAAATATGTGGATTAAAACCAATTGATTTTTAAAGAGGTAATATGTTATTAGGTGGGGTTTTTCCAGGCAGAGTAAATAAAAAAAATGTTATTAGATATTTAAAAAATGTATACGTTGTGCATAAAAGTTTGCGCATTCAGAAAGAACATGTTGGAGGGACATAATGCAATTGCACTGAGAATACATTGGAGTTTATTCTATTAGCGGATGACGATATGTATACCCACTCGCAATCTGGTGAAAACTGTATCTCTTCTCCTGTTCATTTGAGAAGTCCAAAGTTCAATAGTAGGTTTAACTCCAAGAAGCTTATTTTCTCTTTCAATGTCCCATTCTCTTTGCCATTTTTTAATAGAAATATTTTTATGTAATTTTCAAGTCTGTCAAAGGTACAGTAGTATTCTTTGTGGCAGTCACCAACCGGAAGCTTTGCCGGCTCTTTCGTTTCCCATAATCCCAACATGGGATGATACCCAGCTTAAAAAGACATTAAAATCTCGAGACGTGAGTTTATATAAAATATTCAAAACATATAACACCAGCGTATGACAATGAGATTGAGGATGAAATGATTCAAGAGACTACGCTAAGTAAGTCGGGGGAGAGACTAAGCTACCACTGTAATGCGCTAAGTCGGTGTAAATGATGAAATGTTTTTACAAACTATTAGAAATTTCTTCCAGTGCATATAAAATTGCAGTTAAATCTGCTGTAATACTGAACCAAAATAATTAATCTTAAAAGAAAATACGGTATATGCGAAAATAACGGAAAGAGAAACACTGCTTGCTGGTTTGGGTCCAATGGTATAAATTGGAATAAAGTCAACAATAAAGCTGCTTGTGTTTAAGAAAAAATTGTTGATAGATGAGATAGATGATATCCAATGTGTCAGAATTCGTAAAACATGTAAAAGGGTTTAAGTAATGGAACACAAGAGTTTTTAAAGGAAAGAACCTACTTTTTGGCGGAAGAGTTACATTTGAATGGAGTAGATTTAAATATGCTAGAATGTTATGTACTCTCTAATGAAATACAGGAATGAAGATTTCCTGGCTTTGGCTAATCAAATCAAGAATGGGCGTAATTCAAGACCATGAAATGGACGATTTATATTCAATTTAATCTTAAAATAATAGTTCAGTGAAAGCCATTGTCTTCTAGCTTCAAGCAATCTCCAACAAAAATGAGCATCAAAAGTTTTTTGAGGAGAAAATGGGGAACTGTTTATTTGTTCAAACGACAATAACATTGATTGCAGTGTGCAGCTGCTTCCCAATACATTTCCCATCTAAACCGAACAAGAAATCTGAAGATCATCCACATAAAGGGATCTATATATAGAATTAAGTAAAATATAAATTATTGATTTTCAAAATAAATAATTACATTTAAAACGGAGCCCTGAGGAGCGCCTTCCTCTTGCCAATAAGCATCAGAATAAGTATTTGGCAGTCTAACCCTAAAATAATGACGTTCAAAAAATTTCGATTGCAATAGAACAATATTAGGAAGTGCTGAAAAGAGTTTAAAGTTTATAAAAAAATGAAAATTTATAAACTTTGATAAAATATTTTTATGAATTTTTTCGTTCATATAATGCTACAAAAAATGATTTTAAAAACATATAAAACATTACAATTGGAAAGAATTATTAATAAGAAAGTACAATAATAATAAAAATACTTTTTATGTCCAATTTTACGTTTCTTACATGGGTATCCTTAATGATTACAAATGTTACTGCAGTAAAACCTTTGTTTTTAAAATTAATTTTGGGTATTCAGTTTTTTTTCTCTTAAGTATTCTTCTTTTGTGATTTAGCTACAGACATTTTGAGCCGACTTGGCCTCCAGTCTCAAGCTTTTCCCTCTGATTTCATGTGACAGGGATGCAAGTGAAAGTCAATACCAGAGTCCTCTACAATATTTATTTCAGCTTCAGGTGCCTTCTGTATAAAGTTTTAACTTTCCGTTAAAAGTTTTAACGATCTGGAAAAAAGAAGCTAATAACAGCAATGTCAATGATAATTCTTCTCGTAAAAGGTGTAAGCTTTGTCAAAAACAGAAGAAAATACACTTAACTGGATATTCATGCAAAAATTGTGATTCAAACTTGTACTTGTAGCACGGTGCATTTATTTGCTCACGGGAATGTGGAAGTGCACTTCACTTTTCGAAGCATAGTGACCTTTCGATTCTTATGTGCGGATCAAGTAGCTCATAAATATGGTCTTTCCATTCTTGCCTCAAGTTGTTTTTGAGATGCTGAAGCACGTGAATTTGCATTCCGTAAATTGTATTCTTTAATGCTCCTTTGTTTGAGAAGTTCGAGTTGTATTATTGCTGCACTGGTGGACCTATTAAGGGATGAACGTTTGTGTGGCATATTTTTTGTCGAAGCAACCAACACGGTACACGTTTGTATAATCGAAATATCGTTTGTCGATTCAATAAGTAAATAGCAAAATTACTATTTGCATTGGAAAATTTCCATTATAAATAACTTACCTTAATCAGCATTGATAATAGTAATTCTGTTTTGCACATGTGTGAGATAAACTCTGAATAATAAGAGTGGTTTGCCGCAGACCAAATATTACGTACGCTGAATGACAACATCATGTGCAGATAACTATTCATAAATGAGAAGACAAAAAATAATTAGCACTCGCACTAAATGTTTCCGATTTTTTTGTTGATATATTCGCGATTAACTCTGAATGACAAGTGCTAATTACAGCTCGTTTTTTGTAATTTAAAAATATAACCTTCGCGCAAATACAGTTAATAATTTGGCGAT
This sequence comes from Argiope trifasciata, assembly GCA_026543055.1. Taxonomy (NCBI): domain Eukaryota; kingdom Metazoa; phylum Arthropoda; class Arachnida; order Araneae; family Araneidae; genus Argiope; species Argiope trifasciata. The sequence goes on from JAPMOQ010031816.1 coordinate 47,806, forward strand.
GTTTTATCGCAGTCGGAAGAGTGGTACGACAATGCATAAAATACGAACAAACAAACAAATTTATACATTAGATTTTATGTATTCTTTTAGAAATTTAATGCTTGGTGTTGTTTCGGATTATATTGTGTTATATTTTTTAATGGCACAAGAGCCAAAAGCAGCCATACTGCGCCCTACATACGGTCAAACTAGAAAGCTAAAATTGGATAAAAAGCTCAAAAAGAATATAACAGAACCAAAGATGCATAAAGTGCAAAAATGAAACTGTAGAACAATGCCGTGATGTGTTTGGCAACAATTAATATAGGTCTATATGAGGTGGTAAAAATCTGTTGCATTAGAAAATTTTTAGAAACATATTTGTTGTTTTCTTGGAATTGAAATTGAAGAAACTATATTGTGCATGTTTGGAGATTTGTTTAATATTTGTTCACAATTCTGTAGATTACTGTTAAAAAATGTGGTGAAAAATATTTAAAAAAAACTTGATGAAACACGGAAAAGTTATTTATTCTATAAAATCGTTGATATTGTTGAAAAAAATATTTTTTGAAAATTTAAAATAGTGCAAAATGTTTTGTACTATATTACTTTCAGAATTTATTGCAAAAAACGTTAAAATTTTTAATTAATATTTCCTAAAAGATTTAAAGATTACATTTTTTAAAATTTTGAGCCCACAAGATTGGTTTCCCCAAAACTTTCTAGCATATTTTCTAATAAAGCTTTTACCTGAGAGAATGACTTGCATAGTATTTGTGTAAAATAGCTACGAAATAATAAACCCTCACTTGAATCTGTTCACTTTTTGCCACGTTATTTGGAGATTAATCCTTGGTGAATTGATGCGGTTAAGGGATACGAAAATATTTTTTATACATTAGATAACTGCATTATGCCTATAAGTATCGCATTAGCGCAATAAATAAGTTGACCAAGTTTTATAGCAATCAGATGAGCGTTACGACGGTGCAAAAGGTAGGAAGAAACAATAATTCATTCATGTATATTAGATCACATTTTTAATATTCAATCGCATAAAATTGCTAGACGTATATTGCCTATATAATTAATAATGTCTGATTATTTGGAAATAATCTGGAAATACATTTGGCTACTTAATAAATTTTTTATTGAAATTATTTTCCTTACTCGTAGTTCTTTTCATATATTTTCATTTCACAGGTTTTCGATTATCGGGAATTCAAAATTATCAAATAATTTTTTAAACCTATTCTATGTTTCAAACCGTATTTCAAGAGATAGCTCCCCCTCAGGGGCTCACCTTCTTTAGGTGAGTACGGGTGTCCCAATCCCGAGGTACCCAGGGATCTTTACTCCCTTTCAGTTTAATCTCCCCTCCACCTTCTGCTTTTGGCTGTCGTTTTTCTTTACCTCGAGGGTAGGCGAGGGAGCTCTCCATGAGAAGCTGTTGCCACTCTGTTTGCTTCCTGCTTCTCATGGACAGCACATACCCCCACGTGTTTGCCGTGCGTGGCGACCCATTAGACGGGTGGTACATTTCGGTCTCCGGTGTACAAGTCGGCAGGTATCCCAGCCACTTGGCTGGTCTGCTTAAGGGGATCAAGCAAAGGGGCCATCTTCTGGGGATCTGTGTTAAGGGTGGTAGACGTTCTTGGAAGTGGCTCTTAGCGTATAGGCCCTAGCTAGCACCAAGGTAAGTGCCGAGGCTGGAAAAATCTAGAGCCGGCGGCTGCCTTCCCTCGTTGGGCTCCGTGGTGGGCGGTGTCGTTGGGACCTGAATTTCTTTCCCTCTTTGTATAGGTTTTTCTGATTGCACCATAGTTACTGTAGATACAAAGTTCTTCATCATGTCAACAATTGCTACGTTTCATGAAATCTCGCCTTTTATAGTTCACAAGCTCATTTTATCTCATATCGGAGAAGTAAAGAATGTAAAGAAACTGAGATCTGGGGACTTACTCATTGAAGTTTCTAACCCTACCCAAGCAGCATCTCTAAGCAAATTAACTGCATTGGGAGACATTAAAGTCAACGTTTCTGTACATAGGAATATGAACTTTTCACGGGGAGTAATATCCGAACGTGGTCTCAAAAACCATACAGAATCTGAACTTGTGAATGAATTGTCTGATCAAAAAGTTTGCGCAGCTCGTCGCATTCACATCAAACGTGATGGTAAATTAATCCCCACACAACATGTTGTTTTAACGTTTTCCACTACAGAATTACCAAAGTCAATAAAGGCAGGTTATTTAAGATGCCCTATCAAACCTTATATTCCTAATCCAGTCAGATGTTTTAAGTGTCAAAGATTCGGACACTCGCAGCAAGCCTGCAGAGGTACAGAAATTTGTGCCAAATGCTCCGTTCCTGGGCACGATTCTTCAGATTGCATCTCAGAAGAAATTAAATGCCGGAATTGCGAAGGTGCTCATCCAGCCTTTTCAAGATCTTGTCCCAAATGGACCCTAGAAAAAGAAATTCTGACCTTAAAATTGAAGAGGAATATTTCGTTTGCAGAAGCTAGAAAAATAATTACTGAACGCACTCCCAAACCAGGTATTACATATTCTTCTGTTACTAAACAATGTACACGTTGCGGATATATTCCTAATCCAAATAATACAGAAGCCGGAACTTCATCGCATTCAAATGTATCCAGGACACCTGTACCGTCCAGTTCATCACAATCTATAAAATTGCCACCTATCCCAGTGAAAATATCTTCTCATACTGCACCTTTAAAAGATATATCATCCTCTTCGACAAAAAAATAAGGAAATAAAATAAAAGACAAAAAACCTGAAAAGGTAAAAGAAACCAAAGTAACCAAAAAGGTCCGTCTCGCTGCTTTAAAAAAAGATAAACTTTTAAAAGGTCCATCAAAAAATAAAGAGGATTTTTTGAAAAAAATGGGAAAAGCAGTGGATGAAAAAAGTGCTGATTCAATTATCAACATTCATCCCTCGGATGATGACATTCTGTCCTCAGCTAGTGAAACTGACACTTCATTACGGTCTCCTAAAAGCTCGTAATTTTTGTGCTTTTAAATTTTTCATTTTTGCATGGCCAATTTTGTCTCTTGGAACTGCCGTGGAATTAAGAATAAAATTTCAGATCTTAAGGACATCATCAATGTACACCAACCTTCCATTATTGCACTCCAGGAAACCTATCTAAAGCATAAGGACACAATTCCATTAAAACATTCTGAACTTGTACAAAAAAAAATGGTACTGGCGATAGAGCTTCAGGTGGGGTAGCTCTACTGATCTCGAGCTCCTTTCCCTCATCTCCTCTAGTATTAAATACTCCTTTGCAAGCAATAGCTGTTCAGATCCATACTCATTCTTTGTTTACAGTCTGTAGTCTATATCTTCCACCAAATACACCTGTTGATGAAAATAATCTGAATAATCTTATTTCCCAGCTTCCTGAACCATTTATCATCCTAGGTGATATGAATGGGGTAATACTGATACAAATACGCGGGGCAAACAAATTGAAAAAATATTAAATGATTACAGTCTTTGTCTGCTTAACAATGATGAACATACTTACTTTCACGAGCCAACTAGAACGTTTCACTCTGTAGATCTTGCAATATGTACTCCGACCCTTCTGCCTTATCTTACTTTCCATGTTACCAATAATCTGCATAATAGTGATCATTTCCCATTAATTATCTCTGATAACAGACCGATATCTTCAACTCATCGAACACTGAAATATAATTTTAAAGCAGCTAATTGGTCAGAATTTCAGTTAAGGGCCAATATAACTAAAGAAATGATCACTAACAATAGCATTGATACTGCTCTCAAAAATGTCACTGAAGTGTTAATTACCGCGGCAGATAGTTCAATTCCTAAAAGCTCCAATACTTTTAAAAGACAAAGGAAGGTATGGTGGAATGAAGAATGTCGCGAGGCACACAAGAAGCAAAGAAAAGCCTGGAACCGATTCCGAAGAAACCCGACAACTGCGAACTTAATTAGTTACAAGCAGGTGAAGGCCGTCTCGAGGAAAATACAAAGACGAAGTAAACGGGAGTCATGGGAAAGATATATCAGCAGTATTAATTCCAACATATCTAGTAAAAAACTTTGGGAGAGAGTGAAAAAAACCTGCGGTATTTTCAAATATAATAATATAAGAATTCTATATAATAATGGTGTTTCCTTTACATCTCTAAAAGACATTGCTAATTGCATTGCATCAGAATTAGCTAAAACATCAAAAAATAATAATTATTCGACTCCGTTTGCTCACCATAAATGTACAGCTGAAAAGCAAAAACTTCATTTCCAATCCTCTCCATATGCTCCTTACAATACAGATTTCACTTTTCATGAATTGAAAACATGTCTCTCGGAAACCCAGAAATCATCTCCAGGTCCTGACAATATCAGTTACCTTATGATACAACACATATCTAATAGATCTCTACACAATCTACTATTTCTCTATAATAGAATATGGCGTGATCACTCTTTCCCATCATCCTGGAAGCAGGCTATTATAATAACTATTCTTAAACCTGGAAAAGAACCATCAAACCCCTGTAACTACCGTCCGATTGCACTTACGAGCTGTCTATGTAAGATCCTAGAGAAGATGGTCAACAAGCGTTTAATATATTATTTGGAAACTAACAAATTTTTTAGTCCCTTTCAAAGCGGGTTTAGAGAGGGGCGTTCAGCAATCGACAACTTACTTGCCTTGGAAACAGAAATTCGAAATTCTTTTATTCGCAGACAGCATACTGTAGCTATTTTCTTCGATATAGATAAAGCTTATGATCGGAGATATGGCATTCTTCGTGATCTCTATGATTGTAATCTCCGTGGTAATCTACCCATATTCATTAAGAATTTTTTAGAACTTCGAAAATTCAGAGTAAGAATTGGAGACCAACTGTCAGACTACTTTATTCAAGAACAAGGTGTGCCTCAGGGCAGTGTACTTAGTGTAACGCTTTTTGCTTTAAAGATCAATGGCATTTTACAACAACTCCCACTCTATGTCAAAGGCTTCCTTTACGTTGATGATCTTTACATATCCTGTACAGGGGATGATAATGCTTTTGTGGAACGGCAACTCCAACTAGCCGTAAATAAAATCCAACAATGGTCTACTCTAAACGGTTTTTCTTTTTCCTTAACCAAAACAAAATGTGTACACTTTTGTCGTAAACGCCGTTTCCATTCAGATCCTGAGATAAGACTTGATGGTCAACCCATCAGTGTCGTTAATGAAATTAAATTTCTAGGAATAATTTTTGACAAAAAACTTACTTTCGGTCCGCATGTTTTATATTTACGAAAGAAACTTGAAAAGACTTTGAATATTTTAAAAGTTCTTTCAAATATGTCCTGGGGAGCTTCCAGAGCATCCCTGCTTCGAGTCTACAGAGCTGCTATACTCTCCAAGATGGACTACGGATGTGTAATATACGGTTCTGCAAGACAAAGTGTATTAAAAAAATTAGACCCTATTCACAACGCAGCTCTCAGACTTTGCAGTGGCGCCTTTCGTACTTCTCCTGTCGAAAGTCTGTACGTTGAATGCTGTGAGCCTTCTCTCGATCAGAGACGAATAATGCTAACCCTTCATTACTTTTTTAAACTTTTATCCCTGCCTTCACATCCATTCTTTAATTACAAGCAGAGTCAATTCATACTTCGATTACAAAGGGCCAGACCATCAGTCATTCCTTCATTCTTTAAAAGAGCAACAGACATTCTAAATAATTTAAACGTAGACAATACCCTTGTTCTACCAAATGCAAAGGATCGCCTCACTCCGTGGAAATCTCATGGACTAAAATACTTAAATCCGTTTGCAACTTTCGATAAATCTAATACAGCCCCAGTAATCTATCTCCATCTTTTTGCTCATCATCGTGAAGCATACAAACATTTCATTCCAATATTTACAGATGGTTCGAAAGGTTCTTTAAATACTTCCTTTGCTTGTGTTTTTATTGATTCCACCATCTCCTTTCAACTTCATCCCTCATGTTCTATTTTTACTGCAGAAATCACTGCCATCTTTCATGCATTATCCCGCATTTCAAATGGTCCACCTAATAATTATATCATTTATTCAGACTCAAAAAGTGCCTTGGAATCGTTAACATCTCTTCATCGTTTCTCTCATCCATTGGCTTTTAAAATTCTTGAATTGCATGATAGCCTTACATGTGAAGGTTATTCAGTCCTATTCTGCTGGGTTCCTTCACATGTGGGTATTTCTGGCAATGAATTGGCAGACGAGGCTGCGAAATCGGCTACCAGTCTTTTAAATGGCCCTGTTCCTTTGAACGACATCAAGAAATATATAAAAACCCTTCTAGATATGAAATGGCAATCAGAATGGGACAGTAAAGAGGCAAATAAGCTTCATTCTATCAAATGTTCCATCGAGTGTTGGCCCATTTTAAATAGCAGAAAATTGGATACCGTTATTACACGTTTAAGAATTGGCCATACTAGGCTCACACATAGGCATTTGTTGTTGGGGGAGCCCGCCCCTCGATGTTTTTTATGCCAATGCCTTTTGACAGTTCAGCACATACTGATGGAGTGTCCACGTTTTGATTCTCAACGAGTTCGGTACTTTTATACTCCTCATTTTGTATTGAAAGACATCCTTCATAAAGCGCCTCATCCTCAACTTATAACGTTTTTAAAAACGATTGGTTTCTTTTACCTTATTTAAGTATTTTATCATTTTTTAATGTTTTAAATCTATGTGACAGTTCCTTTGTGCATATTTTTTAAATTCTTAAATAGTTTTGAAGCAGGTATTCTGATTAACCTTTTAAAACGTGAAAATTTTATCAACCATAGGCTCGCATAGACCATGTCGTTGGCGCTGTATGATCAGAAGTGGTTTTAGCGCCATTAAACTCCATCAACTTCAACTTCAACTTCAAAAGATAGCTCTCATGATTACTTTATTTTCCTAAAATAGTGTCACTGTATCGAAACAGCCATGCATCAAAAGGGACTGGAAATAAAATGGTGGGTTGGTTCAGTTTTTTGCCTCGAAAGTCAGATCTGGCCATGCTGTGCCAATCAAAAGGAAAAAACTACATTCAAGGATATTAAAATGTTCTTTAAATGAGGAGGAAATGAAAGGGAACAAGTCACAGTTCTTCATTCTTTTAGACGAGCATGTTTATCGCCCTGCCTGGGTCGGTTTCACTAATTCCTGAAAGGGTATTGACAAATTTCCTACTAGTTGTGTTATGTTTAAGTACAGCTGTAATGTTTTAATAGAAAAGGAATTGTTTATCTTAATTTCAAAATAAAAATGAAGTACTGGGCGTATTCTGTCCAATAACACGCCTTATTTATTTAAATATCTTTAAATAAATAAGTTATAATAAATATCTATATATAAATAAATATCTAATAATAATCTAATATCTTTAATATATATAAATATCTTTAGCATTCAAAATTAGTTAAACATCTGTTCAAATCTTTCTTGACATAAATCATACGTTGCAAATATAAAACATTTCAGACACTTTTTGATAAAAAAAAAAAAAAAAAAAAAAAAAAAGAAAATTGTCTTTTTTCTTAATACTTGTTTCTTCATATCCTGTGAGGGTCGTGGTGGCCTGGTGGTAAGGTCTCGACTGCGGAACCGGAGGGTTTCAGGTTCAAGACTAGATTCCACCGAAGAACCGTCGCGTAAGGAGGTACCTTGCACGTTAAATCCATCAGGTCAAACGTCCTCCAACTGGTGTGGTGTGGAAGTATGGAGAGGGGAGGGGAGGCACCAGTTCAGGTGTCATCCTCGTTATCTAACTTTGGTTCAAAATGATGAGGTCCGTCCCAAAATATCCCTTGTGTTGTTTTACAACGGGAATTTAAAAGAACTAAACTTTATATTTCGTAGATTTATTCGTTATAAGCATCAGCCGAAATTCCTCAATGATTATACGAACAATACAAAATGAGCTTATGCTATATGATGGTGGCTCATTTTAATTACTTTTGTTTCTCTCCATAAAGTTAACATCATAACATTAATGAAAACAACAAGGAAATATTTTATTCTCGTGGGAAAAAATAGCACACAACCTAAATAAGAAAAAATTTATCAAATTTTATTATAGTACTTCCAGATACTAAATTAAAAAAAGAGGCTTTTCGAAACCCAATTCGAAAGCAATCTTTTCCAAATAAAAAAGAATAATCTTGGAATCCTTTGTTTACTTGATCCATCTTAAGTCCCCAGTGAGCCATTACATCTAATCCTAAAACTCTGTTCTAGGACGATTTACTTTTGTGCCGTAATTTATTTTTAGGGTCCTTCGTTCACCATCCTTTAACACAGAATGACAACTGTTTATCCGATGGTTGGAAATTGTAATTACAACAAACACAAAGGGAGATAAAAAAAATTTCATTTTTTCGTTTGGCTGCAATTTATACTTTCATTGCAAGTTACAACACATAAAATGTTCCCCAGATATTTTTCTTAAGTCTCTTGTGGGAGTAAAGCTGACTTTTATTAAAAGAAAATGTTTATCGTCTTCTCTGATGGTAATAAGAAATAAAAATGGTGTATTTTTTACTCTTTACTTTAACATTTTTTTTCTTCACTGATGATTAGTAAGGACTGAGAGGAAAAAAAACAGTAACAACTTTTCAATTTGTAGCTCAGTTCAATATTTCATAATCTCTGTGAAAGATGCTTTTCTTCCTTGAGAAATTGCTTTGACGTTACCCGGGGAATGTCTCTTTTGTGGAACAAGATATAAAGGAAATTTCTCGAGTTAAGAAGGTATATGATGAATATTTGCTTTACCATTTTCTAGAAGATTATTATACAAGTCCATAAAAATCAGTTAAGATTTCAGAGAAATTCTGTGCTCCTTGTAGTACAGAGTTGCAGCGTGACCGCATCAAATTAAAACAAAAGGTATCTTAAAAGATTCGTTATATTATTGTAACTCAGAATTATTAATTTTTATAAAAATAAGTTAATTCAGATTTCTTATAGGTAATTCTACATTTTATATTGAGAGCCTTTAACTTTATGGAACAGGTATGCTTTATATTTAATTAAATTGATATGAGCATCTGTAATATGTAAATGTAGCAATGATTTGTAACCAATCTGTATTTTGGATTACATATGAATAAGGTTGATATTTTATAACAAAATTGGTATACCCTTCCTCATAATAACTTTGATCATAAATATTAAATTTTCTTAAAATAAAAAAAGAATGGATTAGGAAATGTAATCCTTTCCTTATCGGTTGTCTTTGTCCCCGGGGGGTATCTCCCAGCGTATAGGTTCCGGCTAGCATTAAGGTGGATGCCGAGGCTGGATAGAACCAGAGCCGGTAATTGCCTTCCCTTGTTGGGCTCCGAGGGGGGCGATGCCGTCGGGCCTGAATTTTTCTCAATAGCATATGGGCTGCTCTAAAAACGCTCCCTTCAGTGGGCATCCTAAAGCTATCAATTTTTCTAACAATCAACCGAATTTTGATTCATATTTTGTCATCAAAAGAACTGAAACGGATAAAAACTTTCATACGGTTTCTTCATTTCTTGTACAAAAGGCCGTTTCATTAACGGTTGGCGAGGTTTCTTCTATTCGTAAGATGCGTTCTGGAGACTTGTTTGTAGAAGTTCATTCTAAGCAGCAAGCCCAGCAAATTATGAAATTAAAAGCACTTGCCACAATTCCTATTTCAGTATGTTCCCATTTGTCGTTGAACAATTCAAAAGGCGTTATTACTTGCGGGGAACTATTCAATATGTCCCTGGAAGAAATTTTATAAGAGTTTAAAAGTCAAAGTGTGTCTCATGTACGCCGCATAACAATTCTGAGAGATGGGCAACTCCATGACACAAAACACCTTATTCTTACATTTCATTCTTCTAACCTTCCAGATTTCGTATATGCTGGCTACATGAAACTTCCAGTCAGAGCATACATACCCAACCCATTAAGACTGTCAACCAACCCACTGTCAACGTTTCGGCCATTCGAAAGTTAACTGCCGAGGGTCAATAACATGTGCCCGCTGTGCTGTAAAATGTCATGGCAGTCGGGAATGCACGGCGCAGGAAAAATGTGTTAACTGCGGTGAAGAGCATGCATCTTACTCTCGATCATGCAAACGCTGGACATTGGAAAAACAAATAACTACACTTAAATATAAAGAAGACATTCCCTATCCAGAAGCTAGACGTAAAGTTCTAGCACAAAATCCTACATCTGGATTGAGTTACGCCTGTGCTCTGCAAAAAGGTTTCTGTGAAAATTGCTGATGCTCAAATTGTGTAAAAAAAACTAGCTGAAATAAAGCCACCTACAAAATTATCAGACTCTGATATTGAACAATCTACAGCGAGTATTGCTGAGGCAGCCAAGCCCGATATACCTAAACCAAAATCTAAAACAAATCAATCACTTAAACTGAAACATGCAAAACGTGGAATTCTGAGACAAGATCTCCCGTTAAATTGAAAAAGTTGGTTTTAAAAATTTCCGTTGCCCTAGGGCTAGCAAAGAAGGGCATTGTAAATAAAGACTTAATGTCCATCTTTGGTAATGGGCTCAATTCTCCTGATATAAAACTCCACCCCTCTGAAGATGAGGATGACTTAGTTATGAGTTGCGACTATCAAGCAACTCCACCATTTGTGTCTCCTCCTTCCACTTCAAAAACAGTTTTTATGGGTACATTCCTCTCTTGGAACTGTCGCGGCATTCGCTCCAAACTTCATGGCATCAAGTCCATTATTAAAAAACTTCAACCCGTGTGTTTTAGTGTCCAAGAAACATTCTTGACGCCTAATATTCCTTTGAAATTGCGTGGTTATGGCTGTATTCGAAAGGATTCAGATACAACATCCCATCCTTCGGGTGGTGCCTGTATCTTCTTTTCGAATTCATACCCAAGCACCCCACTCACTTTACATACTTCTCTACAGGCTGTGACTGTGCAGGTCCACACACGAATGTTGGTTTCAGTCTGTTGTATTTATTTACCTCTTCACGATGTCATAAGTCAGCAAGGTCTTGATAAGGTAGTTGACCAGCTTCCCTCGCCATTTATTATTTTCGGGGATTTCAACGGACACAGTACTTTCTAGGGTTCGGATAGTACAAATACTCTTGGGAGGCAGATTGAACAATTCATGTCAAATAACTGTATCTTTCTTCTAAATAATAATGAGAAAACGTATTTCCACGAGCCCACACGTACCTTCCATACTCTTGACTTAGCCATATGTTCTCCAGATCTCCTTCCACTGCTAACATTTACAGTGAGCAGAAATTTATATAACAGTGATCATTTCCCTATTGTAGTTTCCTTTGCTTATAGCGGCGGTGCAACTTTTTGTCCCCCCGTTTTCTTTTTCAGCAGGAAGACTGGACTGCTTTTTCGCAGTTAGCAGACATCACCGAGACTAAGGTACAAACATTAGAAATTTCGGAATCTGTACAAAAAGTAGTTGAAATCATAATGAATGCTGCAAATGAGTTTATTCCAAAGACTTTCACATGCCATTGAAAGTTCCGCAGACCATGGTGGAATGAAGCTTGTCGCGACAGTCATAAGAATCAAAGACTGTGGAACATATTTCGAAGGTACCCAACGACCAAAAACTTAGTTGCCTTTAAAAGAGCCAAAGCACAAGCTCGATGTATTCACCGTCGAAGTCAGAGGGAATCTTGGGTAGCTTTTGTTTCTTCTATTGCATTCTCTACTTCGAGTAAAATGTTGTGGAGGAAAGTAAGGGCTGCTAGTGGAATTTACAGTGTTTATTCCATTCCTGTTTTAAAAATAGCAGATACTACGTATTCTGCTCCATTGGACATAGCCAATATTCTCGGCCAAACATTCGCACAAGCTTCCGCAATTGATTCTTACAGTTCAGAATTTCTGGCAATTAAGAATCCCCCGGAACAAGTGCATTTGTATTTTAATGATCAAAGTAACTTTTCATACAACTGTGAATTCAGGATGCATGAATTAGAAGCAGCGTTATCTAAGACTCACGATACCAGTCCTGGGCCAGATGGAATCACATATAATATGTTTCGCCATTTGAATAGGAATTCTCTTTCGAATCTGTTATTGCTATTTAACAGAATTTGGATTGAGCAAATATGCCCTTCAGAGTGGCATGATGCTATTGTGGTTCCAATCTTAAAGCCCGATAAAGATCCATCGAACCCTTTGAATTGCAGGCCGATTGCTTTGACAAACAGTCTTTGCAAGGTTTTTGGGCGTATGGTTAATGCTCGACTTATGTACGAATTAGAGAAACAAGGATGCATTTCCCCGTTGCAGAGTGGTTCCTGTAGAGGTCAGTCTAGTTTTGACAATCTCATATTACTGGAAACCCAAATACGCAATGCCTTTGTGAGAAGGAACCACCTTGTCTCCATATTTTTTGATATTGAGAAAGCGTACGACCGTGCTTGGCGACATGGCATACTTTCAACAATTTATAACCTAGGTTTCAGGGGAAACCTACCAATGTTTATACAAAACTTTTTATCGCTTCGTACTTTTCGTGTTCGTGTTGGTAATTTTTACTCAAATACTTTTATACAAGCTGAGGGAGTTCCACAGGGAAGCGTTCTGAGTGTCACTCTTTTTGTGGTTCATCTGAGTCGAATTTTATCTATTTTACCCACATATGTTCATGGAACTTTTTATGTTGATGACCTGCAGATCTCATGCCAAGGTAGCAGCATAAATATCATAGAACGATAATTACAAAATGCAGTTAATATGGTGGTGGCTTGGTGTAATGAAAATGGCCATACCATTTCCCCTGAGAAGAGTAAGTGCATTCACTTCTGTCGGAAGAGAATCATTCACCCGGATCCACACATCAGAGTTCGTAATATATCTATTAATGTGGTCAGTGAAATTCGTTTTTTTGGGAGTGATATTCGATCGAAAGCACATCTTCCTACCCCATATTTTTCACCTACGGTGCGAGAAAAATTTAAATATATTGAAAGGGCTCTCCAAAACATCATGGGGAGCTGATCGAACCTCTCTGCTACTTATATACGAAGCAGTCATCCTTCCCTGCATTGATTACGGCTGCATTGTGTATGGCTCCGCAAGTTCTACAGTTTGAGGTGACTCGACACTATTCACCACACTGCTCTGAGAATCTGCTTCGGAGCATTTCGCACTTCTCCTGTAGAGAGCTTATGCGTTATTTGTCACCATATGCCACTTCATTTACGGCGTCAGAAATTGGCTACTTTATTTTATTTTCGTTCAAAGTCTATTCCAAATCATCCCATTTGTAGCACAGTCCTTCCTGTTTCTCTTCGAAGAATTTATGCTTCACGGCCTTCCCATATTCTCCCCTTCAGGAGGGACTTGTATGGTTCGGACCTTTATGATGTTAATATTAAGTCATTTGATTTCTATTCTTTTCTGCCTTGGGATATCCCGCATTTTACATTTTTAAAGCCCTTCACTGGATTCGATAAAAACTCAACAACTCCTGTTGTCTTCTAACAGATCTTTCTATATCATCGCTATCAGTACTCTACTATCAAAATCAGATGGGCATGTTGGATGTGCCATTGTAACGCCATCTGATATACTGAGTTATTGTATACACAACTGCTGTTCTGTATTCACGGCTGAGTTAATGGCGATTCTCTCTGCACTTCAGGAAATTTTATCTCTGAGTCAGGGTAATTTTATAATTTATACTGACAGTATGAGTGCTTTGGAGTCACTTTCAAACTACCAACATCAAATGCACCCAATTGCCATTCAGATTTTGTTGACATTAAAACTCCTACAAAATAGAGGATTCAGAATTATTTTTAGCTAGGTCCCGGGGCATGTGGGTATTTCAGGAAATGAAAGGGCCGATTTTGCAGTCAAATCTGCTTTAATATTTTTGCCACGGTCGCTTCCATACTGTGATGCTAAAAGGTCTTTCATTTGTTCCCTTTTTAATACTTGGCAAGAATCATGGGATCTGCGGATCCACAACAAATTACATTCAATTAACCGACAATTGATTTGTGGCCTATACACCCTATACAAGAGGTAGATGTCAAATTGACACGCCTTCGTATAGCTCATACTCACTTTAGGCATAAACATCTCATTTTTGGTGAGATGGCACCAAAGTGCCCCACATATCGTGTGGATTTTACTATACATCACATTTTAATTGAGTGTCCATCTTTTAATTTCTTCCGTTTACATATTTTTAAATCATCGTCATTAACTTTGCAAGACATGGTTGGGGAGGAATTCCACCAAAACATTAAAAATTTTTTAAAAACAATTGGCTTTTATAATTATATTTAGTACATTTACAATTTTGTTTATATTTGAACTTTTATATTGCTTCAATATAAGGTAGGTTTTTAACCCACCTTTGTTTTATTTAAATGTTTTATAATTAAGTATTTTGGCGCTGTCATTCTTTGCATTCTTTTTATTACTTTTCCCTTAGTATATATGTTCTTATATATGCTCCATATTTTTACCCTCTGCTTGGCGCAGCTTGGCCAAATATGGCTCTTGCACAAAAAATCCCGATCAAATCAAACCAAACCTTTCCTTATCGTAAATTAGTATCGATAAATTAGATAATGATAAGAAAAAGCAATCATTAGAAGAAAAAGTTTTCTTTTTTGAATTTGAATTTTTTTCTAAAGTAATTTAATAAATTTTAATGATCACAATTTTCACAATTTTTTAGTTATAACAAAACATTTTTAATTAATAGAGCTTTTATGCTAGCCTTTAATTTACTTCTGAAGCGCTCACAACTGTTAGAAAATCGAATGACAACAAAACAACTATGCAATGGAAACAAACTTTGTAATTTTTTAGCGCTGAATGTCCAGCCCATTTCTCAGTTACTTACTGTCCTAAACTGGCATATAATGTTAATTTAGTTGCATACATTATGCTTCCTGTCTCGGGTCTACACCAAAACAACGAATTAAGTTTGATATTTTAGAATTTCAAGATCTCAACGGGGAAACTACTAATATAGTATTTATCATATTACTTCACACATTTATTTTAATTTAAATAGAACTGAAAATGATAACTATTTTTCTTTGTTCGAGATCAAATATTCTGAAAGGAAGAAGCAAGCCTGATCTTAATTTTTAAAATTCAAGTGCCAATATTTCCTGGAATTGTTGCGGTTTTCGTTCTAAAATTCCTGATATTAAAACATTAATTCTTGTCAGTCTGCTGTTATTGTCCTTCAAGAAACGGAATCAACGCATCCAGCAAAAATACGTGGTTACTCAAGTGCTAGAAAATAGGTAGATAGAGATACAGTATCAACTGGAGGTATCTGCATATTGACTTCAAATTTGTATCCCAGTACCATCCTTTCAATACATACTTTTTACAAGCCGTTGCAATTCAAATCAATTTTAAAACTCTTATAACAGTTTGACACATATACCTCTAACCAAATGAATCATGCTCGATTCAGGCCCAAGCACATTTTATTTGGTAAATCATGTCCAACATGTGCGACATGCCATACAGTTTTAAGTGTACGTCATGTTTTAATTGATTGTCCCGTTTTTAATAATCATCGGTTACTGTTTTTTAATGCAATTCCTATAGACTTGAGTGAATTATTGGGTCAGAGACTTCACTCTAATATTTTTAAATTCTTACAGTCCATTGGTTTGTTGCCTTTAATTTAGGTTGTGATCCATTTGTAATCTTTTTTCGAGCATCAGTGATTAATTAACTACTTTTTTGGGTGTTTTTTAAATGCCACTTTAATGATTGGATTGGATTGGATTTGAATTTCTGGCGCAAGATCCTGATATAGAATATACTGCGCCGAAACAGCGTAAAATTTCTCCATTAAGATAAAAGTAAAATTAGTTTTATATTGTAAAAAATGTAATTGCTTGTGTTCAAACTACTCAAATGTTAAAAAAGGGTGAAAGTTATTAAAACCAGACTAAACTTCATGTAAAATTCCAGCATCTTTAATATATAAGAAAATGTTTGGGTGATGAGTTTCACCCAATAAAAAGTCCAAGTTAAGATTGTCGGATTTAAAATAGTTACGTCGAAGGTCAATAAAGCGGGTGCATTCCATCAAAATGTGACGAACAGTTAACACAACTCCACAATCATCACATATTGGGGGAGGCTCGGAAAAGAGTAAAAATCTATGTGTCAGGCGAGTGTGACCAATACGTAGTCGGGATAAAATTACATCATAGCGTCTACTTAGTTTTGAAGACCAGTTGGACAATTGTGGTTTAATAAAATGGAGCTTGTTGTTAGTCTCCATGTCCCATTGATTTTGCCACTGGCGATAACACCAACGAATTATAGTTGTGCGCATATCTTTATAAGAAAGACGTTGGGGCAAATTGACGCTCGCTGACTTAGCTGCTGTATCTGCGATTTCATTTCCAGAAATACCCACATGCGATGGGATCCAGGAAAACAAAACTCTAATATTTTTTCCACATAGAAGGTGGTATATCTTCTTCACTTCCTGTAGAAGCGGATGATCAAGAGATGACGAGTTTAAAGCTTGCAGAGCACTCAGAGAATCTGTGTAAATAACAGACTTATGGATCTGTTGTTCATCAATATATTTGAGGGCTAAGTAAATAGCAGTCAATTCAGAGGTAAAAACAGAAGTAAACGGATGAAGTTTATAACTTATAATGCGATGACCATGAACAAATGCGCAACCAACATGATCAGATGATTTAGAACCATCCGTAAAAATGGGTTCATAAGAGCAATAAAATTCCCGATGGTGTTTATAAAGTGAAATAAAAACCCTGCTATCAGTGTCCGATTTTCTAAATTGTTTAAAAGTGTCTTCGCAGAGCAATTTATTTTCTATCCATGGAGCTGAATTCAGATTATCATCCGCGTATATCTGTATATCACTAAAATCATTTGGTAATATTCTTCGAATACGCAATCCCAAATGAGGTATGTAGGATTTGCGGGAATTAAACAAACGGTCGTCAACGTCATTCCGAATTTTCTCATGAAAAGGATGTCGTTTATTGGATAAAATACGGTAAAAATAAAATAGTGATAGCTTCGTTCTTCTATTAGACAAAGGAGGCTCAAACGCCTCAGCACGTAAACTAGCTACTGGTGATGTCCTGAATGCTCCGATGCACAATCGGAGAGCTTGATGATGGACAACGTTCAAACGTTTAAGGTAAGATTGTCTAGCAGAGCCATAAATAACACATCCATAATCGATTGTTGATCGAATGATACCGCGGTAGACTCTAAGCAAGCACGTTCGATCAGCACCCCAAGAAGTATTGGATAAAACTCTCAGAATGTTTAATGACTTCAGACATTTAGTCCTCAAATATGCAATGTGAGATAGGAAAGTCAGTCTTTTATCAAAAATTACTCCTAGAAATTTGTGTTGATTCTGAATGGCAATTGGATTACCGCTCTAAAACAACTCTGGCTCCGGATGGAGAGGGCGTTTGCAGAAGTGCATAGCGACTGTTTTCTGAGGGGAAAATGTGAAGCCGTGTTTATTTGACCAATCTACAATGTTATTTATCGCTTTCTGAAGCTGTCTTTCAATGCATCGCATGTCTCGGGCATAGCAAGAAATTTGCATATCATCTACATATAGCGTCTTGCTAACAGTTGCTGGTATAACAGATAAAATAGGGTTAATAGCTAATAAAAATAGTGTCACACTTAATATACAGCCTTGTGGAACTCCTTCCTGACTAAAAACATTGGAATAGGTATTACCAAGCCGTACTTTAAAATATCTCTGGTGTAAAAAATTTTGGATAAAAAGGGGCAACTGCCCTTTAAAATTGAGTTCGTAAAGATTTTTCATGATCCCGTATCTCCACGTTCGATCATGTGCTTTATCTATGTCGAAAAACACCGATACCAAATGATTCCTTTTTATAAAGGCAGTTCGAATATCCGTTTCCAAGGCCAAAAGATTATCAATTGTTGAACGAGTCTTTCGGAAACCACTTTGGAAAGGAGAAATGAATTCATTTTTCTCCAGTATATGAACGAGGCGTGCGTTTACCATTTTTTCGAAGACCTTATACAAGCAGCTGGTGAGAGCTATTGGTCTATAGTTAGATGGTTCTTGAGGATCCTTTCCAGGCTTTGGTACAGGAATTATTATAGCAATTTTCCATTTATCAGGAAACACATGCTCCCTCCAAATTCTGTTATATAGGAACAGAAGATTTTTGAGGGATCTATCTGGTAAATGTTGCAGCATTGAATAGGTAATTCCGTCCGGTCCCGGTGCTGTCTGTTTCGTGACAGATAATGCTCTGCGCAGTTCCAAGATAGTAAAATCGGCGTTATACGAGAGATGCTTTTGCGTTTTAAAGCACAATTTGATCCTTTCTTGGTGTTTTTTGTGCGTGAGAAAAGGTTCCTTGTAAGTACTCGATGAACACACAGAGGCAAAAGCCTCTGCAGGAGCATCAGCCATTTCCTGTACACTGGAAATGTCTTTCCCATTCTTTTTAAGGCAAGAAATGGAATGATCAGGGTATATACCGCACACTTTTCGAATGCTGGTCCACATATATTTGGAAGTTACAGAAGAATTTATACCTGATACGAATTTGATCCAATAAGTCCTTTGACTTCGCCGCTTAACTCGTCTTGCTATAGATTTGGCTTTTTGAAAAAGAATCAAATGAGTTGTTGTAGGACGCCGCCTAAAAACATTCCAGGCCTTTTTAAGATCTTTTTGTGCTTTTGTGCAATCTGGGTTCCACCATGGTTTTTTATATTTGAATTTTCCTGACCTCGATTTTGGGATAGAAGCATCTGCAGCTTTTATAATAGTGTCAGTTATAGAATTTACAACGTCATTTAAGTCCCCATTCTCTACCATATTCCGTGTTATCAGAGCCCTTGAAGTAAAGTCTATCCAGTCAGCTTTTTGAAAAATGTATCGTGGTAGACGTGAATGATTTACATCCTTTCCAATTAATTTATCTAAAAATATGGGAAAATGGTCGCTATCAAGCAAGTCAGTTCCTACTCTAAAATTCAGGTACGGAGCTAATGAAGGTGAACATATTGCGAGATCTAGCGAATGAAAGGTTTTGCGCCTGTGATGAAAATATGTTTCTTCTCCATTATTGAGCAAGCACAATGAATGGTTATTAATAAACTCTTCAATCAGCTGCCCCCGAGGATTAAAATCTTCGCTTCCCCAGAGAGGGTTATGACCATTTAGATCACCAATTATGATGAAAGGAGATGGTAATTCATCCACTAAGGCATTTAGTTCTCTTAATTCAACCGGAGTACTGGGTGGCAAGTAAAGACAACATATTGTCGTCAAAGAAGGGTTCAAGACTCGAACAGCCACAGCTTGCAAATTTGTATGTAATGGAATGACAGACGAAGGTGCATTATGGGATACAAGGAGGGTGTTCAGTCTCGACTGCAGCGCCAGCCTCCTTGGTGGCGAAAATTTTAGTTAGTTCAGTTCGCAATAAAAACGCGTACATGCGCTCGTCCGGTTAGGTTTCTCCACTATTAAGCTGGAGACAATAATGCCCTCTGAAAACAAGGCGAAAAATGGACATTTTATTGTTTAAATCCTACTACTAAGCTAGGATGTGAACAGACGTATCGTCTTATACAGAAAGTCACTTCGCTAAGAAGCCGAAGTCAACTGTGAAATTAACCAGCACTTAATTGTTAATGTAAAGCCTATAGGTAACTATGTGCATTTAATATTCCTATATCCTAAACCTTGCCACAGTTTCTCTCTATTGTTATTTTTGTTTACCTATGTTGAATTTGTGTAATAAATGTTTTAAAACTTAATACGTCCATGTGCCACTTTTTCTCTTTTTACTGAGCTATCGTAAACAGAGGGCAACACCTCCTGTAGCCCGATAAGATTCATTATCCCTTCGTATAAGGCTATAATGTCTTATTTTCATAGAGTCGGAAGGTTTCAAATAAGTTTCCTGCAGAGCTATACAAATCGGATGGGTTTCATTAATTAAGTCTTTAATCTGAGTTGTTTTAGTACGGAAACCACGGCAGTTCCAGGACACAAATTTGGCCATCAAGATTGGGTTTTGTCTGGAGGTTTTTTCTTTTTTTCCCCACCTGATTGATTTTTAGAGGTTGAAGGATCTAGCTCCATATCGGAGAATTCAGAAGACGATGTATGAGTTTTTAAGAAATCTTTCGCTACAAGGTGTCGGTTTATTAGTGCTTTCTTTTTCGTTCTTTGCTTTGCATGTACTTGAATTGGTTTATGAGAAGATGAAGTGGAAATTTTTGCTTTACTACTACGATGGTACTTGGTGGTTTTATCTATTGCAGGGCAATTGGATGACAGGGAAGAAACAGCGGAGACCCCTGGCGATTTTGTCATTTGTTTTAAAACTGGACTAGTCGGTGGTAACTGAGTAATGCGAGAATCTTTTTGGGCACTACTACATATTAGTGTTGCTTTAAGTGCACCAGAGTACGCTACACCAACTTTTGGAGTTCTGTCATTGATTAATTTTCTCGCTTCTGCGAAGGATACGTTTTTTTGTATTTTCGTGGATATTACCTCTTTCTCAAGAATCCATTTAGGGCAAGACTTTGATAAAGCAGCATGAAGCCCAGAACAATTGACACATTTCATGGTATCTGAATTAGTTATTTACATCATGTCCAGGTTCAGCACATTTCGCACACATGGTGGTTTTACTACGACATGCTTGCTGTGAATGTCCGTACCTTTGACATTTAAAACACCTGAGAGGGTTAGGCATGTAAGGCCGGATTCTACAAATTTGGTATCCCGCTTTGATGGATTTAGGTAGGACTGGTTTTTGGAAAGTTAAGTTGGAACGATGTGCTTCGTTGGTATAAGCTGACCGTCACGTCGGATGTTAATACGACGTGCGGCGCATACTTGCTGATCGGAAAATTCTGTCACGAGGTCTCCCTCAGACAAGTCGATGAGATCTGGCTCAGAGATAACAAACACCACGTGAAAAATTTAAAGTTTTATGCAAAGATGTTTGAATCGGAAAATCTCCCAATTTGGTAAGTTTGCTAATAAAAATAGCTTGTTTTTCTGAAGTCTGCAACAAAAGGTCGCCAGAGCGTAATTTTTTTATGTTTTGTACTTCACCAATTGTCGATTGTATTAATTTGTTTACAAGGAAAGGAGAAACTCTATGAAATGTGTTTTGAGTGCTAATAATCATGAAACGAGAATTGGATGATGCTACAGTGACGTAAGAAAAAAAACCCCATATGACATTGAGAGTAATTCGGGTCCGGCGGCATCGCCCACCACGGAGCCCAACAAGGGATGGTAGTTGCCGGCTCTGGAATTTCTCCAACCTCGGTACTTGCCATAATGCTGACCAGAACCTATACGCTGGGAGTCACCCCTGGGGACAGTGCCCACCCTTAAAGCCAAGCCCAAGGAGTGACCCCTTCGCTTGATCCCCTTGAGCAGCCCAGTTGAGTGCCTGGGATACCAGCCGATTGATACACCGGAGACCAAAGTGTACCACCCGTCTAATGGGTCGCCACGCACGGCAAACACGTGGGGGTATTTGCTGTCCATGAGAAGCAAGAGGCAAACAG
The DNA here is from genome assembly GCA_026543055.1 of Argiope trifasciata. Taxonomy (NCBI): domain Eukaryota; kingdom Metazoa; phylum Arthropoda; class Arachnida; order Araneae; family Araneidae; genus Argiope; species Argiope trifasciata. The sequence continues at coordinate 69,434 of JAPMOQ010031816.1, forward strand.
AGCGGCGACAGCTTCCCATGGAGAGCTCCCTCGCCTACCCTCGAGAGAAAGAAAAAAAAAGGAGACAGCAGGAGGCGTAGAGGAGTATAAACCTAAAGGGAGTAAAGATCCCTGGGTACCTCGGGATTGGGACACCCGTACTCACCTAAAGAAGGTGAGCCCCTGAGGGGGCCACTTTAATGAATTGGCTTGCAAATGCAATTTTTAACCTTGCCTAATTTTAAAGCGGAATACTTTTTAATATCACAGAAATGATTTTTATCATTTGATTGGCACAGCATAGCCAGATATGGCTCTTGTGCTCATACGGACCGGTCTGTCTTGTGCCAACATAAGGCAAGATTATGAAAAGACTGTTTGTAAATAAATAATTGAGTGTAAATTCCTTACTCCATGATAACCAGTTTGGTTTCAGGGAAGGGAGAAGCTGTCAGATGGCTATACAAAAACTGGATTAATTAAAACAAAAACATCTACACTACTCAGTCCTGGTCTCTCTAGATTTAAAATTAGCGTTTGACAACATGCACTTGTTGGTTTTTTTTAAATTTTAAGTGAATGTCAAATGCCTTGCTTTTATAGGAATGTTTTTATATTTTTACCTTAAAGGACGAATGGTTATTTTTAAGATATAAAGAGGAGATGCAACAAGAACTGTCCCCAGGGATCGGTAATCGCCCGATACTCTGGAATATTTACATTAATAGAGTACTACTCTTGAACTCCGGAAACTTTTATCTACAAGCGTTTGCTAACGATTTATCATTGATAACCTATGACAACAACAGGAGTGAACTGAAGAGGGCTACAAATTCAGAACCCTGAGAAATATATTCAGCCCTCAGGAACTAAAACTTCAGCTTTCCATAGACAAATGCCAGGTTGTGGCTCTTCGACATACCAAGAGAAATACAGCCATTTTTAATGAGAACCATATTTTTAAATCAATAACACCTCAATCAAAATCTGTGATAATCTGAAAATTTTAGGAATACATATTTACAATAAGTTAACATGAACCAGTCATATTTTATCTCTTTTAAACAAATGTTTTACCCTAACTACCAATTTTCATAAGATTATAAAAACTAACTGGAGCATGGACAAAAACATTATAAAAACATGGTACCTAACTGTCATAGTAAAAACCCATTTCTTATGGCTCAGAAATTTGAGGAGTCTTCACAAAATCGCAAATTACCAGGCTCCATATAACACAACGAGTCTTCTTGCTCAACATGAGAGGAGCATACAGGACCACGTCCATAAATGTTTTTAACATTCTCGTCGGCCTACCTCCACTGCATATTACCGCTCTCTTCCATTGCATAAAAATCCGAATTTGGGTTGAACGCTCTAAAGAATATGCTTACATAATGGAGACAGATCATATCGATAGAAATATACCTGTAAATGATATTCCAATTGGTAAAAGAATTATAAAACTAAAAGAAGCTATTAATAATACAGATTATGATGTGCACATGGACGGGTCCAAAATGGAGGAAGAAGCTGGATCCGCCTTGTGCACATCCAGAGACTATGAAAACAAAGGATTATTGCTCCAAATTACAAAAATATACAGTGTAGTTTGTGGCAATACATTTTTCCGCCTTTTTCGGGAGAACAGAAAAAGAGTGAACATCTACACTGGAAGTCAATCGTCTATTGAAGCAATCAAAAGCTTCAGACCCAAATCAGAATATATAAATATTGTTAAAAACAAAATATACGAAGCCAGACATATGGTCTGCCTGAGCTCAGAGAAAGCTCACGTGGGAGTAAGTGGTAACAAGAGGGCTGACCAGTTAGCTAAAGAGGCAACCTCTTCAAGGACAGAGACTTTTATTCCTGCTACTAACTCATATAAAACTCAAAATTAATAAACGTATTGAAGAAAATTGGAGTGAATATTGGTGTAATTACAGATCAGCTTCTGGAGAGAGGGTGAAGGACTTTTTAGATTGGGTAGGTGATCGATTTTTAATCCATAACAAATTTTTAATATTTTCTATTAGTGGGCATGGTCCATTTCCGTCATATCTCTTCAAATTTAAAATTTTAAACTCACCCAGTTGTGTCTGTGATTGGGTAGGTGAGGCAGACAACTACATTTTTGAGTGCAGGCACATCGTTAAATTTCTCCTCACTAGACCTGCTGAGAAAAAACAGATTTTTTTTGGGGAGTTTTGGAAAACAAGCTGACTATCGCCAAAATCAAGGAGCTTTGGTTTCGTATGGTTTATTGGCGCAAGAACCATATCTGGCTACACCTCGCCAATCAAATGGTTAGAGTATAAAAGGTGTAATAAAATTCATGTATTAAATTATACTCACAGATGTATCAAGATAAAATTACTTAAGTGGGACGTAAAAAATGAATTTAGCAACTTAAAACAAAAAAACAATGAATCTTGAATATTTGCTACTCTTATGTGATGTACATGAACTTAAAAAAAGAAATGATCCTCATAAACAGGAAAAAACTTCTAAATGCAATGGAAAAGGCCAATATCTCTTTAAAAGTTTCAAAGTGTTTGGATGGTATTTAAAACTAAGCAGCCAGTCACAATTAGTTCCAGAATAAGCAACCCCTTGTCAAGGTCTGGGTACTGAAGCCTGGTGGAGTTTTTAATCTTTTAATCTTAGATGTTTTAAATTCTCGAGGAATTCATAATCAGATGATCTGGCGTCGGTGGTCGAACCTCACATATTCTTTCCGACAAAGTTAATAATATTTTGGCCACCGTCCACAATAAATTAACTTCATTAAAACTAAAACTATCAGCTGATAAATGGCAGGCCATCATTTTTAGAAGCACATGTATCCGGAGATTTTCCAAAAAGAATTCTACCACCCTGAATCGAAAGCCCACATATCGCACAAACGGCAGTTCTATCTGAATTGGCGACAGCTTGAAGATCCTGGGAATAGTCATCGACAATAAACTTACTTGGACATCCCACATTTTAACATTAACAGAGAAGATCCTTAATTCAACCTGTAATTTTATTAGGGTGATACAAACCAATTGAAGCCTAGATAATAAAACTATAAAATTTTGGTATCATACAGTTATTGAAAAGGCCCTGCTCTATGGTTCTAGCATCTGGGGTGGGCTCTTAACCAAGCGCCTACATTTCTAGGCTACCCTCCATTCAAAGAATTTTTCTTTTGCATTTCACGTCATGGACAGTTTCCTCTCCAAACTTTGAGAGAGAGAGGTATCAAACAGACAGCAAGAGGCGCAGAGGTGAGTAAATATAACGGGAGTAAAGATCCCTGGGAACCTCTGGATCGGGACACCCTTACCTATAGTAGGCGAGCCTGAGGGGGTGAAACAACAGTTGGTAACACATAAGTGTCAGGGAGCTTGCTGTATTAACTGTTTCAAATCAAACCGGAGATTCGGTACCAACTATGGTACTAAACATAATTTGAAGAGGAACCCGATCGTCGTTGTAGGAGCTACTTAAGGCAGAGAGAGCTAATAAAACAACGTACCGAGTATGGACAATAAGCAGATCCGTGGAATTCAAATTAACCCAAACTATTGAGGTGGCACACTCTGAGGTTTTCCAGGTCGGTAGGGACCTAAGACAGATTTCATCGCTCGCAGAACCCATATTTAATTAACAGGGAAAACCCTAAATTAAATTTCGGATGTTGGACCTTTACTTCCAATGACAAGAAAAAAATTATACATGTTTTTATTAAAAAATCTCCTTTTTTTTGCAAATTTTCCACTGAAAACACTTTTGCCGTGATTTACATTTTAATTACTTTATTTTTAATGTTTTTAACTGCTACTTTCTCCCACACAGCAACATTGATGAAATGATAAAAGAGCTCAAAGATTATAATTTTTTTTAACAATTTTAAACTTGTCTTTCTAGAGTTTCATTGCAAAGCCAAAAGACGAGGCTATAACTCGGACAACATAAGCGGGATTGAAATGACCGAGTTCATAGCCTCAAATAACTTGCATATCTGTAGCATTCCGAGTTATGTTCCGACATTTCAATCTACCACAAGCATTGTGTTCCCTGACTTTTCCCTAATTAGACCACCGATCGGGAGTTATATGAACAATTGGGGGGGGGGAATTGAACACAGAATCCCATAGAGACCCTAAATATATATATTTAAAATTAATCTTTGATGATATTCCAGAGGCCGACTTCTTTAAATCGAAATATGACAGATAAATTCCTAAATGCAGTCCGACCAAAAATTACATTTTAAACAGATTTTCTATAATAGAAAATTACGTAGAAATAAACAACTTCACTAGAAATATTTTATACAAAATAGCGTAATATAAAAATGTATAAATCTTTTATACCAAATTTTCTTGAGTTGTCTGAATACAGGTAACTCAAGAAAAAACCCAGCCTACTAGGAAATTCTGCTTCTGGAACAATGACCTCGGATTTCTTAGAAATAATGGCTATCAACTTTTTAAAATCTACCACAGCCTCATAAAAAACAATTCTGCGGAAGAACTGATCCTAGCATCGGACATTAACTATAGAAAAGAAAGAGCCACCTATAAAAAATTGTTATTGTTCACCAAAAGGAAAGCCTAGAAAAAAAATTGCATTCACTGTAATGAAACAAACATTCGGGTTCCTCTTCAAATTCGCTTTTAACATATCAATAGATTCAGAAGTTAGAGGGAACCTAAATAATATAAATAACATATCCGATAAATTAAATCATTTAATGTATTATTTTTCCCCAGGCAAAACCCCCGACGACACATTTACATACAATATACAATTTGGTGAACACGAGGCTCTCGGTATGCCAGACCTAGAATTAGTATTTTGGAGCTTCGAAGGCTGCAAAGTCCCGGGACTGGACAGAATAGACTATAGGACGTGCAGAACAGTTTTTAATGTAGAAAAAGGATTTTCATTATCATATTTCAACCTATTCTTTAAACTTCATTATTTCTCCCAATGCCTGAGAAACGCCAAGTGTTTTTAAAGGTACTTTAAATTATATTCCTTGCTTGCATTATAAGACCATATTTTGACACTGAGTGTAGTGAAGGGTATTCAGCTGAGTAAAACACCAATCATTTGTGGTGGATATTGTTTGGTTGAAATGACTATCTATACTCCCATTTGGAACCTGAAAAACAAACAAAAATTGAATTGTAAGGACTTAGTCTATAAAAAAACGGAACACGGAATAACAATTTTTTTAGAAAAACAACCCGGCTGACCCCAACTATCCGACGGGGGGTTGGATTAACGGGTTGAAAGTTAGCAATTAATAATTAGAAGAGAAATAAAAATAGTTAAATCTCCGTATGTGCGTACTTTAATTAATAGCGGGTTTTAGAATTAACACTCGCTGGAATAATTAAGAAGCCAAATGCTGTTGTTATTTAAGCCAGGCAAATTATAAACCACTCTAAATTCCTAACTCTAACTCTCACCGGAACTGGTATGCCTTGCAAAAAGTATTACATTACTCTCGGAAATCACAGTTAAAATATTCAAGGAATTACATGGATATTACTAGAAAGTTAAGCAAAAATACCTATGTTTAATTAGCTAAACTGTGAACTTACTGCTGTTCCTTGCCTGAATTCCATCTTAAAGAGCAACTTCACGCTTCTGTTTACCTTTGAGAGTGGGGACACGCCTTCCTACTCGTCATCAGCTGCGATCACCTTTGCCAGATATCTCCACCAGCCTGAATTTGCTGACCATCATACTAAAGCTATGAAAAAAATTGAACCCACTTTGTGACCTTCGAAAACCGTTTGACATCGATTCGCTCTTGGGCCCGTTGCTATCTTGGAGCATTTCTATATACATCAACTGTCTGGACCCCGACATGTGCTCGGTGATTGTGAACAAGCGCTGATATATTGAGTGTATCTTCGATCGCACTTGAACTGTAGGCAGATTTTGAACCCCATTTTTGTGTCAACTTCGTAGTGTTTTCTTCTTTTTGCGATTGGTTTGATACCATCTTGACCTCTGAGCCCAATTTTCTGGAGTGAACCTCTTGCATTGTGACGCCACATCTTGGAGTGCTTACATCGAGCCTTGGACAGATTTCGAACCCTACTTTGTGTCAACATCGTCGGTGTGTTCTTTCTCATCTGATTGGCCAGAGTCCTTCTTGAACTTCGAACCCAACTTTTAGGGTGAATCTCTAGACTGTGAGTGCATCTTTCTTCTCGACTCTTGGACTATTACAAACATTCGGACCCTCCGGGAAGGGTCTCTTTTCTTGCCATCTGGACTCCCCCTTGGTGTTTAAGTGTATTTGGATTCCCGAGGGATTGTTTCTACTCTATATATGTCTGATTTTATTTTCTTGCTGATCTTAAATTTGTAAGTTGTTTTATATTGTGCTTTGATTGTCTTTTAATTTTTTACTCCCTGACACAGTCATTATGTCCATCAACGAGTTAATTTTGGATAAACGGGACCAAGACTCAGCCCTCTTAATCAAATTTTAATCCCAAC
>JAPMOQ010031816.1:107177-122933 GCA_026543055.1 Argiope trifasciata
TTAGGTGACTTATTGCTATAGGCACCGGGATGCAGGATGGCATTACGCTATGTTTTGTGAAGCATGCAGGTGGTTGTGTCATAACATGCACAACCATCTAATGGTTTTCTGCTTGATCAATCGTACACCCGAAAGTGAGTATCACTGGGGAGAAGCATGGAAAATTCTTAGCTGACTAGGTCCATCCTATAGTGCAATCGTTGTTTCCTGAAAGAGAAGAAACTTTCTAAGATGATAGTGGACCTATCCATACAGCGAGACTTTTACAGTCATAATTTGATGAATACAAGGATGAAGTTAAGCATCCGTCTTGATCCTCAATATAATTCAACCGTTATGGTCTATTTTAGAGCGTTAAAGACAGAATCAATATCCTCCCGCTTTTTCTCTCAGAGCTTTCTAAATATTTCCAGGATGAATTGTACAATAGTCCTCTAAACACTATTCAACACTTGTACGAATCTATTCCTAGGTGAAATGAAATTTATCACAAGTCAAAGGCAGTCTTAAGCCAACCTAATAAAGGATTATTAATAAATCCGAGGTGTTTCCATTATTTTAATAACCACCAAAAAATAATAAATCTCTAGTATGAAACCTTGCGACAAGAAAATGTTCAAGTTCTCATTAACGTCTTCCTTCCCCAATATTTCAGTTATTATATTCTAAAAGTGACAATTTTATACACCAAGCTGTTTACCAAAAATATAAAAGTAAATGCTTAAAGCATGTTAATAAGAGCAAAGGTTCTGTTTTATTTATTGATTTGCTTGAACAGTTTATTCGAAATATCTATGAAATACTCCAGAAGTAATAAAAAAATAAAAGGCTTAAAATTTTGGTTAATTATTACTTAATTAAAAACTTATTTAACATTTTAAAAATATGTCTCTTTAACATTTTAAAATCTTCTCTTTTTTAAAAATATGTCTCTTTATGAAATATTTTGGAGCCGAATGTGACAGCTCTAATTTGTCTTATCGAGCATCGAGTTCATTGCGTATAGATTTTAATTCGATTCCAACGAAACAAATTTCAGCAAAATAAAAGCATTACCATGCTAAAAGCTATTAGGTTTAAAATGGCCTTGAGATATGCATAGAAGAAATAGAAGCTGTCATGAGGAAGTTTGATAGTAAGTAAAACAGATGACTTGCGAAATCGTGTAGTGAGAAAGCAGACTTGTTTACATCCTCTTTTCATTCTTTGACCTTTAAAACCATTGAAGTAATAATAAAAAATAGACAAGAGCAGATATGCGATAAGATGTGATGATAAAACTGAAGAGTTGCTTTGCACGCGGTGCACGACATTTATCTAGAAATTTCTTTATTGGCTGTTTTTGTTCCTCTAGTGTTATGGTTCTGCCAATCACATTCCTATTTTGCCCACGTTATCCCTGATAATGTGCCTTTGCGAGCTCGGTACTCTGTTGAAAGGGAGTGCAAATTTGCACACGGTTGAAGAATTTGGGTGCAAAATCTAAATATATATCGATTGATAATCACTACATTATATTCGATATCGAATACGATTATTGCTTCGTACTCACTTCTTGTTGGCTGATCGTTTCGAAGTAAGTAGGCCTTTATTTTGCCTTGTCTATTTTTAAGAGTTTTCGCTTTGATATTGATATGCAGTTAATAGTAAACATGACTCTGTTATTTTAACTTTGTATTTTCCAATTAGTTTATGTAAATGAGATTATGAGAATATTGTTTTAAATTTAAGCATCACGAAAGGACACTGGGCCGTTTGTTTTGAGATAAATATAACGAATTCTATAAATAGTTATATTTTGAAATATTAATAGAAAAGTGGTAAATTTTCCCTTAAAGACTTGTTAGGCTTCTTTGCCCTGTTTACATTTATAACTTCAAATAAGGGAACTTTTCAAAATGAAAATTTAAGATTTGATATACTGAGTGTTAGACATCTATCATTATGCATGTATCATGAAATTCCTGCTTCAGAGCTTTAGTGATTTTCGAATTTTATGACGCAAAATCTTTGCATCTTTTATTGCTTCAAATTTATTTGCGGTAAGGCATCCTATTGTTAAAACCTCTAAATCATTTGTTGGATATTCCATGTGGTACGCATTATAATTTCAAACAAATGTTTGCATTGCAATGCCATATTTTTTTAAGTTTTAGTTTTATAATTCACTGCTTCTAAATAGTATCTAATTAATTTGTTTTTTAATTTTTGAAAATATTTATGGAAAAAAACAAATATAAATTTCCCCAAAAGATACCAAATATTCATCAATTTATGAGCCAAAATAGGTTTTACTCCTAAATTTTCTTATATTCTCCCTACAATTTTTAATAGTAAAAATTCTGCAGCTTGCTCCAAATAATAATATTATAAATAGTTCGGAGCTTTTGTGCAATTTATCTGCCCTGCCTGCTTGCGTCTATCTAATTGAATGACAATTTTACTAAGTCCCAAATGCGTCTGTTTTTTATGTGAATTTAGTAATAAGGACATACACGTATATTCTGATACTTCACCACTGTAAAATTTAATTTAATTTATTAATTACATTCATTAATTATGACATTACAACCAATTTTTGAAAGTCAGTGTTGAGAAATTATAAATACTTTTGAACTGGCAAATGATTTGAATAAAGTAAAGATTTTTCGGTTTGAAATCACAAGATGTTAGGTGAAAAAAAGCAACTAGCAGAATTCAATTATCAATTCTATTTAGGTATCGTATTCCGCTTGATAAACATTATAAAACAATAGAATTTAACTACTGATTATCAGCGAAGAATACACATTGTATAGAAAGGAGTCTTTATATCACACGAAATGCTTGGAATGGCGACATTCTATAGAGTATTAGACAGTTTTATGAAAGGCGGACGCTTCCTTTTTTTAAACTGAGCAGGAAATGTGAGAGTTTTTTAATGCTTTCCTTAGGCCTTTTATAGGATACCTAGGTATTCTATAGAATGGCAAACACTATTTAGGCAAAAGTGAGAAGAATATGAAGATAGCACTACTATTTAAACAGTTTATTCGTTTTAAAATCGGCAACTTATAGTTTTCATTATTTTTTACTGGTACAGCTACAGAACGTTTAAATTTTTGAAGGCATTTTGTGTATGTATGGGCAGCGATTGATGCACAAGTTTTGTTAAGAACGCCTTTGGAATGTTTTATTAATCCATCAGCTATAATCAGATCCATTGTATAAGCTTTAAAAAATTCAATAGGATATGTATTTTATTCTTTGCTGGTTTGACATGTGTGGAATGAAAATATATATGTTTGTGTATTATGGCTAATTTCTGACAGCCTATGCATTCTATAGATACCGGCTCTTATACATGAATGGAATTATTTATGACTGTAAGAAACTAATTGCGACTGAAATTTTTAATTGCACACGAAATTTTATTTCCTTTCCTTTCCTTTAATTTAAAGAAGATCTAGGCTTGGAATAGTAAGTACGAGAAATAGGCACTCCAATTAAAACCTTGTTTATCAACATAAGCAATTATTTTATTAAACTGTTCATTTCATATTTCCCAAATTTAGTGAATTAATTTTAATACTGCATAAAATGTAACATTTAACATTTTTTAGATATAACGAATTTGAAAAGTGGATACAATTTTTGAATAAAAAACATTAAAGTTTATTAAGATACAGTCTAATTTTTTTTTATATCGTAAACGAAAATATTTAATTCAAAAAGCGAAACTAGCGCATCCATGTTCAAAGTTTAATTATTCCGTTTTAATTTTTACCAATACCTAATTGTGTTTTTGACATGTAATTTCTTAACAAATTCAAACAATCTAATTCTACAAATTTGGTGACTATTTTGCCACATCCCAATATTTAGTTGATATTTTCCAGTTTTTTTTTTCTTTCTGAATATTTACCACTAAATCTTGAAGACATATGATATAACAAAACTGTTAAATGCTACTACTATTTGTTAATTTATGATGAGAAAGGAAATTAGAAAAACTTAATAAAATGGAAAGATGTTGTAAATTACTTAGAAATATATCTTATAGTTGAAAGTATATTTTAATGAAACGATTAATAATACGATTTTTCTTTCCTTTTTTTTAAACTTTTCATTTTTAAAATTACGTCAAAACGATTGTAAAATGTCCTTTTTATAATACAACGTCATAAAAATATGTTCTTATACGGAATGACAATTTATTCTTTTCTTATAACAATTGACCCATCTTTATGCGGATAGGTAATGTGAAATCTTTTGACATACAAATGAGAAAAAATCGAATGCAGAATAGTTATATAAACGATAAGCATCAGCACTCTCTGCCTTAATTCAATATTTACGTGAATGTACAGATCCGACATTAAAATATAGTAAATATTTACAGTTCTGGAATAAAGATAGAGTAGTAATAGTTAGTTAAAAATTATATAAGTTAAATGTTTTTACTTAACAAAAACGGAAGATGACAAATGTGTTCCATTTGATAGTAATTTTTTAAAGTATTTATATTTATAAAGTTTTCTTACTTACATTGCTATAAACTTATTTTATCTGCAAAGCATTTAAATGTACAAGATTTCAAGTACATTACGAATTCTCTAAGATAATTTTTTTGCATAATCATTTGAAGATGTTTTGCCATAAACTGAATTTCCTTTTAGTTTAATTATTATTTTAAATGAATCTTAATCTTTAAAACATTGAGACACTTCTTTTAAAATAGCAAAACGCAATAATGTTTACTGATAATATATACAACAATTTCTGTAAAGTGTTTCAGAAATATAATTATTCTAGCAAATCACTCACAAAACCAAAATGTTAATATCACGAAAGTGAAAGAGCTCTTACTTTGGGTTTTTAACCTTTTTTTTTTTAACTTAATATATTTTTATGGGCGTGCTTAGCATGCAGGTTGAAATTTTCTTGGGTCCTTACATATTTCCAATGTGTACGTCCTTTTTACGTGAATTGCTACGCCCCATTTTGATATTAAGTGTGTTTCAATTTAATCATAAAATATTGATTCGGGGAATGTGATGTTTTTCATTTATTTCATTCAATTTTTCCGAGATTAATTCATTTAGTATTGCTGTCGCCTTTTGTTTTCAAGCTAATTCTTCAACATGCCTTGCGGAACTTGTGGACCTAATTGCACCTGTGAGAAGTGCCGATGCTGCGGTGCTGCAGCTGCCCCCAAGTGCAGCGACAACTGCAAGTGCGGCGACTGCAAGTGTTGCGGTAGAACGAGTGCTAACTGCCGATGCGGTGACTGCAAGTGCTGCAGTGCAGCGAAATGCTAAAGAGCGGACGATAATTTAAGTCTTCACTGATCTGTATCGCAGTCTGTCTTTTGTGCCGAGAAGAAATGCGCATTTATGTTCCAGTTTCCTTTTTTAATGTTATTTCGGAGAACTCCTGTTTGAGTTGTAAATGGTCGATGGAAATGTCATTTTTAAGTAAATATCTTTTAATGTGACAGCTATCCATTTCACCTTTTGATTTTTCAAACAGGCAATTTTGACGAATCTGGAAGATTCAAATAACATAAAAAATAAAAGAAAATGTATTCAATACAGTTAAAAATAGACTCTATTAATTCATTTTTATTTGTTTGTTATATTTTCCTTTTCTATCAAAAAAGTCAAAGTAAATGTTGCATGTATTATTTGTCTGAAATAATAATAAATTTACAAATGGTTTACAATCAAACAACTTGCAGAATAAGTAAAGAATAATCATAATAGATGGATATAATAATAATAAAGTCTTTGTTTATGTTTAATCAAGTGTAATGAAATATTGTGAAAAATAATTTTAGTTCTCATCATGTAGTTAAAACGTAAATGAAAAATATTTATTACCTTAGCACTAGATATAAGGGTGATCCTTCATTCAAGATCACATCAGTGCTTTGAATTAACTTTTTAATGTTTTTTGCCGATATTTTATAATATAAGAAATACTCTATGATCAATTTAAATAATTAAATGGTTCTTCACTTAAAAATCAAACTGAGACCATTATTTATAAATATTATATGCTAACATGCTACAAATTTATTTTTTAACTAAATCCTTTTAAAAGCATTTTGAAGATATATATATATATATATATATAATATATCGATATACTTTACTTGTTAAACCTAAATTTATTATAAAAACAATAATTTATATCAGTTACAAACTATAATAATGATTTCACTTTAAAGAAAATATTATAATATATATATATATGCTTAAAGAAACTTTTTTTATTTGAAATAAAATATATTATAAAATTTTGAAACCTTTTAAAATTTATTTCGAAAATATAATGCATATTCTATTTTGAAAGCTCTTATTTTCAAGGGTTTCCTATTCTTGTAGCATACATCGCAAATATTCAACTAAAGAATTATCAATCACTCTTAAAAGTTGAAAAAGTTACTACATTGAGTATACTGAGTATCAAGAATTGTATTAAGACATTCATAGTTGATTTTTATCATTTTAGTTAAAGACAAATAAAGTCCACATTGCGAGATGAAATAGAGCAGAAAATTTTTTTTTAAAGAGTTACAAACGATAAACTAATAAAAACTATTTATAAAAGCACAATTTTTGATTTTTTAAAACATTTATGCTCATGTTTCTTAAGAGAAAAAACTTAACTTGGTTCGAATGCCTTAAAATGTTTATAAAAAGTAAAATGAAATAAAACCAGAAATATAAAATGATAAATTTCAGCTGGAACAATCTAAGTCTACATCTGTGGAAGTAAAATCTGCTCAAGGTCATCGTGCATTTATCTTCTTGGTTTCAAAATATTTTATCCGTTTAAAATAAGAGATTAAAAAGACGATCAAAGGGCAAATATATCGACATTCTTAAGTAATTTCAATATCATCAGTGGAAATAATTAAAGTTTTATATTAAATAAAAAATAAGCATTAATAATTATAAACTTATTTATTTATTGTAGTTTAAGAAATACAATTTTTAGATTTAGATAAAAAATACTTGGTTTTAAACAGTTTTGAATAAATAAAAATTAGGAAAGTTTTCCGCACTCATTCCTGGAATACTTTTGTTTCTGCTATCATTTTAAAGCTGCGTTATTAATAAATTTGGTGGTTCTTACGCAATGTAGCCTTCTTGATAACCACCAATCACAGAAGTTTTTTAGACATTTTCTTATCATTTACTCGTAACTTCATAAACTAATTTCAAAAGAAAATTTAGATACCATCTCCAATAATTTGAAAAAGGAAGGTATACTTTTATTAAGATCTATTTATTCATTTCCATAATGTTATTTAAAATTATTTGTTCTTCCATAATAGTTTATATTTCTCCTAAATAAAAGTGTTGAATATTTTTCCACGAAATAGCGAGTGACATTTGTGTAAATAAATTCCATACCCTCAAGTATATTATATATAGATTCGTCTCATAAATATAAAGAAATTGATAATTTTAATAATTAACTTTTTAAAAACATTTATAAGTGGGTAAAAAGACTTCAAAACTTAAAATACGGTCAATATTAAGTTAACAGAAAAGAGAATGAAAACTGCTTTGATTCAAAAATATAAAAACGGTTAAGAAGTCTACTTTTCTTATTATTATATTATAAAATGTCCTTCTTAGGTATTCAGAATTTAGTTGATTACTTCAAGACAGTTATGTTTAAACGCTTAAAATTTTGATAAGTATATAATGGATTAATGCACTGTCAGTTTGCAAAACGTGGGAACAAAATCTAGATTTCTCTATTTGATAAATATAGAGCAGGTTTCCATAAGTTTAAAGACTCCGTAACTCTTATCGTTAAGAAACGTACAATGCGAGTCAGACTCGCGTTGCAAAATGTCATAGAAATAAGGTGTGTTTCTCGAAAGCTCCAAATTTATATTTTCTCCATTGCAGGTTTTTGTGCATCGAGTGGTTCTGAATTTTTTCAACTGAAATATAGAAAAAAAGGCTTTCATTAGTTTGTGGGTCACAGTGGCTCTTTTGTAATGTCTTCCCCTCGGGGTAGGAGTGCTCCTGACATAAACTCCAGTTTCACTGAATAACCGCCTTGTAAAAGGGTTTAACGTGCACTGAATATTTCGGGATTAAATGTCTCCATGCCTCTGCACCAAAGAGAAATGAAGAAGTTTCAATCCAGACGTCGTTTCTGCTGTCCGAACATTGCTGAAAATTCAATTATCTGTTAACATAGTAATGAGATTAAATAACGTATCGGCAGAGGTGCTGCATCATCACTGCAAGCAATCTTTTTATATTTTTATTTTTAAGGGTATTAATGTTTGTTTAAAAATTATTTAGTTATCCATTCTCTTTTTTTTTCTTCCGGAAGTTTTCTTTGAATAATTTTTTTTTCTTTTTTGAATCCTTTTTTCTTGTCTTCATTTCGTATTAATTTTTCCCTTGCTTCTGCATGAGGTGATTAGGTTAGGAATTAAAAAAAAAAGATTAAATTTTATTATTTTTTCATTGAATGAATGCCTATTATACCCCTACAGATCTGATCTTCGAAGGTTTTTGTGGATATTTAAAGCATAATTTTTGACTAAGTGAATCAAACACGAATCAAGATAAATTTCTTAATTTATAATACGTTACATCTTTTCCCATGATTTTGTTACAACTTGCCGCATTGTGTAGTTTCATACATTTTTGAAATCTTAAAAAAACTACTATAATCAGAAAAATGGTATTTTAAATCGTAATACATAAACAAATAAATAAAAAAAAATTTAAAAGGACAAACTGTCATATCTTAAATCAAAACTTAAGATTTTTTTTTCTCAATTTACTCTCTAAAACGGAAGACATGTTTTCAACTTCTCCATATTTTTTTCGGGATCAAATGTTAAAAAAATCATGCCCTCATAAAAATTTAATTTAGCGAAAACTCTGATTAAAAACTACCTCGTATCTTGTGTGTTTCAGTAAGTAAAATTACATACATTATTATCAAGAATATACAAACACACAAGATTTTATTACTTCTAACACATAAGGAAAACAAATCTATTAAAATATTTCATGTCTGCAATACTGATGCAGGATGTTAAATAAAAGTGTGAAAAAATCCTTACATCAAATTCGTGCAGAGTATTTTTCATCCTGCATTAATTCCTATATCATAATTTATAATAAAACCATTAAAAAAATGCCTCCACTTAAAAAGATTCAAATAATATACTGCAAACCACATAAAACAATCTCTTAAAATATACATTTAAATTTTCATCTTTTTTTAAAGTGAGAGCTGATTTCACTTAAACTGTCAATGCATTTGGTTCTATAACTAATATTTTGAAGCTACATTTCATTTTTTTTATTTCACACACACACACACTCTTTCTAGCAAAATCTGAAATTTCAAAATTGCTCTATGAGCACATTTTGGTTATCGTATTACTTTACTTATCTACCGTATTTTGTTTATATTTTGTGCATGATGCAAGTTTTTTGCGGAAAAATAAAACGTATAAAATTTTTATATTTTCAAATGCTTACTTAGATTTTGAAAATATTCAAATATCATTCTATAACTATTGATAACAACAGGAAACGTTTCGGCATATATATTGACTGTTTACTCAAGTTTCAGTCCATTAGCTTCTAAAAAAATTCAATTTGCTGTTCCGTCTCTTCACAAAAAGGAGAGTAACCGCACTTCATCCAAATCCCAAATTAAATCTACTTTCAGTATTTTTAAAAAGAAAATAAATAAATAAAGAGAATAATGTCTATGTCCTCTCCCTTTTTCATCCAACATAAATTCTTCCAACATCGAAGAAAAAAAAATTAATTTCAAAAGCTTTTAACGACAAAAAGTGCCAGGGGCTTTTCCGAAGCAAGTTCTTCTCCTAGTAGCCCCCAGAAAAAAGATGAAGGCATTTCCCCCCGTTCCCCTTATAGGATCCTTTGTGCCAGCTCCCTCCCAGGATGCTACGGAAATTTTGTTTGCTTTCTAGAAGGGTTACGGTGGAAAATATAATGACGCTTCGGAAAATGGGTTATTCTGAAATATCCCTCAGAAAGCCAAGTTTCAAGAGCCCATATCAATTCCAATTTCCATGAGGGCGCATTCCTCAGCAAAAATAACGAGTGGTGATGTAACTCTTTCATGAAGTGGGGGTTAAGTTGGAACTTCGAAAGGGCTGCGCAGTGCCGAGGATAGATTGCAAGCCGAACGACCACGAAAAGAAAAACGGAAGCATTGATTTTGATTTCGATTTCTAAGTCACATTATTAGGCAAAGTGAGGTTGGAGTTTGAATCTCATTTCATTTTGTGCCGCACAGTTGATTTTTAAAACATTTTTCCTTTTTGAACACATCCATTTTGACCAAACACGCATTTCAGTACAATTTGGCTTCTTTATGACTCAAAGAATTCAGAGAACTTCAATTTCAGGATGTAAACATGTCCTAATGTGGCGTGACTTTTAATTCTGATTCGTCAAAAATCGAAGTGAAGGCTGAAAAAGAAAGACTAAAATACAGCATTAAAAATAGTTTTTATTTTACTTGATAAAAAAAATTACAGACATCCGCTTAACTATAAATATAGTATCGAAAAATCAGAAAAGCGCACATTAATTATTTCAAATTATTTGAATACAAAATTTTTGTTTTCTTACTTCTACACATAATATTTTTTACTTTATCTTCGAAAGCAACGAATCTAAAATTAACTGACACGATCAAGAAATTAAATCTTTCTTTAAGAAATAAAAACGTTAAGCTCCTTTTGGGATCTTAACATAATATCATATTGCAAACAATTTTAAAAATATCTTTTTGAACCTAAAAACCAATTTTCCTCACTATTACCAAACTTGCCAAACAGTAAATATGAACAACAAAGGAAACTAATACAAAAAGAAGAAAGTAAAAAACGAACCAATTTTCATACAACAACAACAAAAAAAAACTTTAAAAAAACCTAGTAGCCTCTAAATAATTGTCTGGAAGTTTTTTGAAAATAACAATGAATTTAAGGGAAATCTATTCCTCAGAGCTGTCTACAATAACGATGTGTTGGCTGTGATATGGAAACTACTTTAATGAAAACGAAATGCAATTGGGAATATTTTGCATGGGGATTACGTTTCAGTCATGCTCAGTTTTTTCTGGGTTCGAGCAATTGCAATAAAAGAAGACTTTTATAATATAATTGAAAGTAAGTCTTTTAGATCACAAAATTTTCACTGATCTAGAACTTTAAGGGCCATGTCGTCTGCGCAAAAAAGAAAAAAAAAAACTTGTAACAGAAAGGAAAAATTCTTATTCTTCAGGGTTAAAGGACATTGTGGATATAAAAGTGAACGAAACAATGGATGAGTTAACCAAAATAGTAATAACAAAACTGATAGCCATTTTTCTAAAATTCTAACTAAAAATAACAACAATAAGGGAAGAATTACAGAATAACAAATATGATGGACAGTACTATAAAGGAACGCTGGATGATTCTTTTTTATTTGATTAAAACAGAGAAATAGCTAGGAGTCATTTTTTTATCAGTCAATTGTGTACCGACCATGTAATTTTTAGAAAACATTAGGCCCAATATTTCAAGTGCAGGCAACATGCGCCTGAGGATACATAGAAAGCTCAATATAACTTTTTGTTTTGTAATTATTCATCTAGAAAAATAAGTGAATATCGTAGTTAAAAATTCACAAATAACGGAGACAGAAACCTTAAATTCTTTATAACCTCATTCCACTCTTTCGTAAATTCGCTATAGAAATAGTCTTCCTAACCCGAGCAAGTGAACTCAACTGATTCTTAACCAACTTCATTAATTCATGCTCTGATTCTGCATTTCTTCTCACAGAAGGCGGCATTTCTTCCACAGTTGTTGCTCATTGTTTCGAACCAGACAAGATCATTGTCTCTCTTTAATTAATTCTCTACACATTCTTCTCTCATTTTATTTATTCGTTTTCCATTCATTATTAATTTCTTATTTAAATTATTTCTTATTTAATTTCTTATTATTTTCCTTTATTATTTTACAAATTATTAATAATGCTCGGTTTCAGATGAATTTCTATTTTTTTAACCATGCATATCTTATTATTTGTTAATATATGTATTTTTGCTTTACTTATGTATTATTTAACAATTACTTTATACTCTCATTACGCTTTTATATATATAGGTGTGTTTTTTTTTGCGTCTATATATATATATATATATATATATATATATATATATATATATATATTAGTAACGTTCTCTTGTCCCATTCACGATAAGCGGTATTTCCAGACAGCTGTCCACCATCTGTTAACCCCCCCCATTATTAAAAGCCACCAGATTTGGAGATGGAAAACATTGTGGGGTGGCGAAGAAACCTGTTACAAATTCAAAGGAAAGAAGTGTCCAACCTCTGGATACCAAGTGGTCCTTTCGTGAAGGAATAGCGGCCGATTGCTAAGACGTGTCATTGATGGACAGTCCCACGCGACGAGAGACTCAAAGCCACAAATGAGTGAAATTTTGAGCTGGCGATTGTCTGGTGGAAAGGTGACGTGGGGGAATGGAAATTACGGAGGGGGAGTCTGGACAGACATAAGAAGCTGGTCTTGCTCGGAAGGAAGAGAGACACGATTTGCATGGCGGCTGCTGATTTTTGTCGTTCCATTCTGGCAGCTCTGCGGACTAAAACCCTTATTTTAGGGTTTTGTGTTGTTAATTTTCAGAATCGATGGAGAACTGTTTACACGAACTCTTTTAAGCGATCGGAAAATCTTGGCACGAAGGGGTTCGTTCAAGTCTAGCTCTTATTTATGATATTGACTTCAGAAGAATTTAAAAAGAAGCAGTCAAACATCTTCTCTTCTAACATTTGAAGGAAAGTCAATGTTCTTGATTGGATATTAATCACAATGTGAAGCGAATTTAAAATATTATTTTATTAAAAATGTAGTAGACCTTTGTATAACCTTTTACACTACAAATAATTACATTACATTTCAAAGAGAGTACTTTCATTCCAAATTCAACAGAAATTTGTGAAATACATTCTCATAGAATTTATTTAGGAATGATATAACATATACCTATGGGATGGTTATAGGGATGGTACAATTATCTAAAATTTAAAAAAAATCGAATCTAAACTACATCTATTTACCAAGGATTAATATCCAAATAACTCGCCGGGGAGACAATAGATTCTGTAGAAATGCTAAATCCAAGTAAAAGGTTAATATTTTGTAGCTATAGTAGGCAAATGTCATGCAAGTCCTTCTCAGAGGTAACAACTTTATAACAGATGATGCGAGAACATTTTTGGAAGACCCACCCTGGGATTTTCAATTTTTTTCGCAGTAACTACCAAAAATATTGTTGTACAAACAATTTTGCACCATCTTAACTTTCAAAAATTATCATTTCGACTATATCAACGATTTTATAGAATAAATATATTTTCTATGTTTGATGAATTTTAAAAGAAAATATTTTAATCACGTTTTTTAGATTTAAATTTGAAAATTCCAAACGAATATGAAACGAATCACTAGATACAATAAGTAGTTTCTTTCACTGCCATTCTGAAAGAACGCCGAGTTTTCCAATTCTAAAAGAATGCGCAAATTCTAATATATGAAAATGGATATTTGTTTGTTCGTATTTTGTATACTGTCGTACCGCTCATCCTATTTTGATAAAACATTGCCAAATTATTGATTGATTTCACTCATTATTATTTTTTTGGCTGCTGCAACGCGCCGTTCTAAATAAAATCTTTCAATACTATCAAATAAAATCACACATGCATATAGGCGCAAAATCTTTCTTGATTTGATGAACTTGAAGCATGCCCTAGAATACTCAGCACATGCATGTTGACCGTCTTGTCACCGTCAAAACTGGTCAATATGGACACGAGATGACGTAACCCAATTACGAGGCTTCATAGTGTACACCAGTTGACTGGACTGTCGGTAGGAGGAAATTCATGTACTTTGCAGTCACTCCCAAAATTATTCTAAGCACTTTGAAATGTTCCGAATTTGTTTAGAAGGAACATTTCTGCTGATTATTTTAGAGGGAATATTAATCTTTTGGTAGGTATGGGATTTTTCTTTTAAAATTCGATTATTAAATTTAACTTTTTTTATGTTATAAATGTAACAAAATAACATAAAACTGAAAAGAAGGTTAGTTTAAAATGAATCAGTCTTTTAGTGAGGTTTCTAAAGGCTAATTTTCTAAGTTACTTCATATTTTATTTTACGTAATAATAATATAATAATAAAACCTTGTTTTTATAACGGTGATAAAACAGACTAAAACAAAGGAAAGATACAAATAATAATATCGTAAAATTTTAGAATTTTTGGGAAGATAAATTTCGGTGAAAAAAAAAGAATATATTGAGCAATGACACACGAAGTAAAAGGAATAGTACAATATTGTACACATGCACTGTTTCCTCTCCTTAGTCTTCAAGCATAGACGTGAGCTGAGGAAGATTCTTTTATGGCTACGTATTTCAATTCTTTACTTGATTCAGACATAAAATATGGCGATTTCTAATGGCTGCGGCGTATTGAGCTCACAAATAACCTTCCAAATTTGAATTATTTCAAGTTCGCTAGATATAATAAATCCTGTTAAAGCTACTGTATTTTTTTACATGTATATACACTGAAGTACAGATTACATGCGGTTTAGAAAATCTGTAACTATTCTTCAACTTGCCATGGCACAATGTAATGGGGATTTACGATCGTTCTCTTTGTATCAGTCGATTGATATTTTTCATATTCCAACTGTATATTCCTTGATTTCACTGGCAATTCCATTTCTCTTGGTAGCGTCTCTTCCAACCCAAGTTCCTTTTCAACAGAAATTGTTGTACAACTTCGAATCTTGCGCAAATATTAAATGTAGAAGTATAAAAAGTCTGTATTTTACAGACGAATCAAAATCTTCCCTTTCAGCCTTTCTTTGTAAAGAGTCATTAAGCAACATATTGTTATATGTTGTATACAGTGGATACATTCCACACATAACATATGTGTGCGATGCATCGTTTGTAATGATTGGAAAATTTATGATTTTTTTAATTGAAAAGAAGGAGTGTTAAGACCTTATCACATGGCGAAATATAGTCCGCACAATTTTCCGTTTCCACCCTCAAGAACCGATCAAGGAAGTTTTCGTCATCTTCAACTTTTTTAATCAGCTTGAAAATGCGACGATAGTGACGGAAATATTGTCTGCAAACGAAATTCAACCAATCACGGGAAACTTTGAACAGAACGTCCCTTGTGTGACGTCACTTTCGATGTCGTTTCCTGACGCAAAGTGTGGTCTATATTTCGCCGAGTGATAAGGCCTTTATATGACTCCTCCCGATTTCTTTTGTAAGAAATCTGAAAATTAGTGTAGAAGTTTTCTTTGTTTCCGTAGAAGAAGACATTTTTGTAGCTGATTATTAAAATATTCTTATAGCTATTAGAAACAATCAACCTCTTTGAATTTCCGCGTGAAGCCTATTCTTAAAAGAATAGAGGCTTTTTTGCTAATTGCAGTTCAAGATTAATTGCTTATTGATTGTTACCAAACGATTATTAATTTTACAATTATATTAAACAAAAATTTGAAATACACCTTTGATTTAATTTTCTTCATATTCTTTCAGTTTGCTTTAATTCAATCATATATATATATATATGTACATATATATATATAAATGCATCTATACTTATATACCGATATAAATATATA
>JAPMOQ010031816.1:132933-148975 GCA_026543055.1 Argiope trifasciata
TGCAGCGTTCCTATTAAAAAATCTATACTTACACATTTGCTTTAAAAATAGAAAAATAAAATTTGTAGCAAAAAAAGAAAACATTTTGAGTATCATTACAACATTGAAAGGGTTTTTGTTGGATAAAATGTTTAAAATTTTATTAAAATTAGGAAGCATAATTTTGCTGTAATTTAAATACCATTCAAAAAGAAATTTTATAAAATTATAAGTATTGTGAAAAGTTATCATGCAGTAATGACAAACTTACTGTTAATCTTTAATTAAGTGGACTCCTAATGGAAATTTTTTTAAACCATTCTGAAATGCAAATTATATTTAGGTCAGTGGTAGTTCTCCTTATAGAGCTCCATTGCATTCAAACAAGCAGACGCGATTGGAAAGCTGTGTGAAGAAATAAATAATCTAAAATAACAAATTAATTTTCAGGACACTTTTCTGAAGAACATAAGGATACAATGTTTATTAGACTATGCGTGTGTAAAATTTCAAAACGACCTTTTCCTATTGAAGGTTTCGATAGTCGTAAACATTTAACAAACTATAAGAACGTAAAATCTCTGTTTCTTTGATGCATTGATAACTTCAAATCAACTATTATAAATTACTCCCCTTCAACCTCCCTTTGGTGGAAACTTTGAGTTATAATAGACCCACAAGGGCTCACCTAGTAGGTGAGTATGGGCATCCCAATCTCGAGGTAACCGGGGATCTTTACTTCCTTTCAGTTTATTCTTACCTCCACCTTCTGCTTTTAGCTGTCATCTTTCTTGCCCTAGAGGGTAGGCGAAAAGGATCTCTCTAACGAGAAGCGGTCTCTGCTCTGTTTGTTTCCTGCTTCTCAAGGGCAGCCATCTGAGTGGTTGTAATGATGGGGAATCTCGTTCAAAGATCCGGTTCAAAATCGTTCATTCACCAACTTGACCCGTTTGTTTATAGGACGTTCGCGAGCGACCGATAAGGACTCTTTGAACGAATAAGTTAGACTCTTTCGTTCTTGAACGAACTGACACGTTGACTGACTACGTCACGAGCCAAACCAGAAATTTCCGGTTGTATTGAGTGTCGTAAAGAAAGACAACTTCTCTACGCATGTGCTGTTATTTTGCCATATGTAGCTAGTTCCGAGAAGATGGTATACTTAAAACAGAATGGGGGAGTGTATAGACTCCAATGATTCTCTTCCCCTTTTGCGGAATTCATTTTAGTAATTTTAGTTACTGAAGCCATACAACAAATTTTTTTAAACTGAAATTAATAATATTTTGAGAAATCTACTTCGGTCCAAGTAATAAGGAATTTTATAAGGAAATAATAAGAAACTTTATTTGCATTAAACTAAAAGTACTATTAGTAATCGGTCAATAATGTTTATGTAAACACTTGTATTGGCGAGAAAAAATTCCACCAAGGTTGTAGCCAAGAGCTTGCAACACATTCGAGATTAAAATAAAGCAAAAAGCAAAATATAATGCAGTTACATGAGTTTAAATGAAGTTTAATAACATGTTACAAAAATTAAATACAATAACTGAACCAAACTGTGAAATATTATTGAGTTATAACACCAAAATCATTGAATGATCGAGGCTACGACATTTTAAATTGACTTAAAATGGATATAAACAGAATAAGTTTATGGTAAATGCCTGGGAAATGATACAGGACTATTGTTAGATGCGTTTTCTTTGCATCCGATTGCATAGCAAAAGTTAACCATAGCTTAAATAAGCTTTAAATTCTAACAGTTAAACGAGGGAAAAAATCTGTCATTGAAATATAATAGGAACGGAGAACGTGGGTACAGTTAACACAAATTCAGTCCAGAGATCACGTGATTTTATCTTGTCCTACACGAAAGTAGGATTGCACTTCCTCTATCAGTGTCCCAGCTCTATGGAAAGAACAGGCTTTGTAATTTCTATCATTTCTCTGTTATCTACTGACTGAGATTACAGAGTTATTTAATGATTTTTTAATGCTTTTTAGAGGCGTTTTTTAGGTCAGTTTTCATTTTATATTTTATTATGAAATATTTTTCAAGATAGGTTATTTTGACAGTATGGAGTTTCCAATTACGTTTAGATAATTCCATTAAAAAATTAAGCCCATCCCTGTTTACTAAGTATAAAAGTATTTCGCATTACGAGATATTACATCATTATAATATTTTTCAATAAATTTTAAAGTAATATTATAAATTAACATTTAGTCATATATTTATTTATTCAGCTTTTATTTTTATTTTTAAATTTTATTTATTTATTTTTACTTCCTGGAATATATTTCAATAGTCGTGTCTACTTAACGAAGAGCAGGATGCACTTTGACCTCGAGCTTTTGAAATATTGATATTCCTGTTGTTTTATACTTGCGCAAATTTGATTATATTTTTATTGTTTAAGAGTTACACTATTACATTTATTTTTATATATAGTAACCTGCATCTTTTATGTTCACTCCTTAATGGGAGAACTATTTCTTAAATTACTATTTCATAATTAATATATGATAAGTAAAAGTTTGTTCTTGCCTTACAGGGTGCGTAGTGACAATCTGCTGCAAAAATCAAGTACTTCTAAGCACCTTTGTATAAGTATGCACATGTAAACTGCATACTTTATAATCATAGAATTTTTTTTCTATTTTACTATAACGCATAGTTTTTCAGGAAAAATAAACCCTTGAAAATTAATTTTAAACGTTTATTTATTTAATATTTATTTTTGTATCCATGTAGCATCTTCTATTGTAAAATTATGCCCTTTTGGATCTGACAAATGCATAGAAATTATTAAATAAAGGAAGAAAAAGCAACATTAATACCAAAAAATTAAGTCCAATTGCATAAGATTAACAACAAAAATCTATGAGCTTTTCCAATATTTCTTAAAATTAAAATAAAATATAATTATAAAAATGAAATATAAAAAACGTTAATACCAAAAATTAAGTTAATTTTTATAAGATTAACAGCAAAAATTTATGAGCTTTTCCAACGTTTCTTAAAATTAAAATAAAATGTATAAACATTTCTGAAAATGCCAATAGTAATGCAGAAGCACAAGTAATAATAAATAATATATTTTAAGTATGACCACAAATTTTATGTTTGATTTTTTAGAAGTAACGTCTATTACGATCAAACATGGCTGGGACAGAAAAAGCTTTTAAGCTTAAAAGCTTAAGCTTTGGGAAGTATCCAAAAAGCAAAGTTTGATTTTAGACGCATTCTTCTTGAATGATTAAAACAAAAATTTCACTCAAACTACACTTAAAGTCACAAAATTACATACCAAACTTGATATATTTTTTGTTAAATTAGTTATTTTTGAGTTATTGTGTTTATATATTTCTTAAAGTACATACCGACATGTGGTGACCCCCTTGTTGGATTTGGCACAAAATTTGTCAGATGTTTATGTAATAGCTACTAAATCTGTGTACCAAATAATCTCGTTCTCTTCGCTTTGTAGTCATCATGTTAACTTATATTTGAAATAGTCTGATAAACAAAGCTCCTCTACACGGAGTTTTGATCGAAAAAATTGGAAAAAAATTTGATCGAAATCCCCAAGTTCGGGGAGAAGACAGTGTATCAAATTTCATTCATCTAGATCAAAATAATTTTGCTTTATCTTTGTCATAGACAGACATTTTTTGAAAGTGTGTTTTCCAATTGAAGGAAGGGTAAAACCTGGAGATTCATTAAAATCTCGAGTTCGAATTTTTTATCGATTGCAATATTTTCTTTAAATTTTGGAAATGAAGAAGTAAAAATGCCAATTGAAGCCTTTTTTATAAATATTTTCTTGAAGTCAGAGCGAGATAATATATTGTATTTATTTTTCTTTAAAAATATTTAAATACCAGATGGAACATTTAAAAGTTTTTCTATGTAAATTTTTGTAACATTTAATATTAAAACAAATTGCTTGTATAAAAACTAAGTTTAAAAAAAGATTTTAGATGTTTAGAAAGGAAGATAGTGATGTTGCATTATTTAAAGAACCAGACAAAGCTTATTCCGTGTCTGCATATTCAGCCCATAATCATTATGTTGTTAAAGCAATACAGTATAAGAGAAAAATCATTTTTTCCTATTTCATTTAAACTTATTTATTTTATATCTGTAACCTATATTAAAATTAATGAACTTTTTTTTCTTTGTCAGCAACAAATTAAACACCACATGTTGCAATTTACGAAAGCAGTGTAATTAATGTCTCAGTTCTATAAAAAAAATCTCTAATCGAGATTTTTTTTTCAGAAATGAAGATAAAGCAACTCTGAAATAAGAACATTCATTTGAAAGAAGTAGTTGTTTAATAAAACAAATAATAAATATTATCAGCTCTTATTATTTGTCCTTAGAAGCGAATTTGTTCGTCTTCTCCTTTGCGTAGTAATAGATGTGATATAATTGCTGTTTTTTTTTCAAAGTAAATAAATAATTCATTCTGATAGCAATTCTCGTCATTCAAGTAAAATTTATTTATTTTTTAAAAATATCCTAAAGGTAGGAATAAAAGAGCATACGAAAAAAAAAAGAGTAAAATGAAATATTTGACCTAATTCATTTTATGACAGTGTTGTAGTATAAATAATTTATGAAATATTTTTTTAATTAATGTTATTATAACAAAAGGTAAAATGTAGGATCATATCAGCAAAGTCGTAATGATTCCTAAATCTTTTACAATTAAAACTCCCTGAAATTTCTAATATAGAAAAAATGGCATGCCCCTCCCGCCCCCTTCAGAAAAAAACTTCCCACACTTTCTGAGTTTTCGAGTTGAACACTTTTACCTACCCTGAAGCACTTCTTTTTTTGCTAGACGAGTGTCCAAAATTTGTAGTGATAAAAGAGCTAAGCACCATGTAATCAACCCAAGGTCAATTACCAGCCTTCCTAAGACATAATGCTCCGCTCCTCTCTCTTCGCTTTCACATTCTTTTACATAACCACAAACATCTTTCTTATCTCTATGGTGTTAGTTATTGAACGAGATAGCCAGGTCCACACAGTCGTTCACGAACGGTGATAGCCAGGTCCACACAGCTTAAAATGGGAATAGCTAGGTCCATGCTCCAATTATAATGGAAGCTTCGATTGCCGTTTTCGGTGTATCCCTCTGCGTTGCTCTAAGAATAAGTTTGTTATTCTCATTGCTCACTTTTGATATCAAATTTCACACGGAACTTGATGGCTCAAAACTATCTGCAGAGCATTTAAAAAACTCATGAATTGAGTAAAGAAGCAACAGAGAAGCTCATACTTTCTTCCATGCAAACGGATGCAACATTTCCTATATTAAAAAAATAATGAGTTGCCACATTTCTACACTAATTCCCCTAATTCCTCCCAGAAATAAACTTGATTATTATGACATAAAATCTAATTGCAACCTTATTCAGTATTTTTCTCATAAATTGACAACAAGAAAACAAATGAAATTGGATTTATTCAAACTCCCTTAGAAAGAATAATAAAAAGCAACACACTGCACTACATTGCAGTTCCTAAAAGCGGACGAGTTCGTCAGAGGAGTCAATCCGAAGGCTAGAAAAATGCTACAACCAACTACTGAAAAAAAAAAAACTCGGCTAAAAATCTTTCTTCTTTCTTCGTAACGCAATTTTGTGGATCCTTCATCAGACAGACAAAAATAAACATACCAAAGCTGGCCAGAAGCATTCGAAAAACAGCATTGAATAAAATTGTCAGTATGGATAATTGAATTGATACTTTTTGGTGTTGGAACTCGTAACAAGCTATTGAATTCGGAACAAAACCACCGAAACACAACACAAAAGGGATATCACCATAAAAAGAGAAGAAATATCCGTCATGCTGTTTTTTTTATTTTTAAATTTAGCAATATGAAAATCAATTTTTAGTTCATTATTTGATCAAACGTTTTGAAAGAAAACAATTTCTTTTTTCTATATTTGTATAAATGATTTGAGTTCTGTTTCTTTTGAGCTTCATTGATCAGAACCTTCTTCGGAATTCTTCCTCCGGTTTCACAAAACTCTGAAATACAAATATAATTTAAATTTCTTGAACTTTGGAATGAAAGAGAGCAGTGTTACAAGACGCATCTAATAATAAGGAATTTTAAAAGAGTAATGGTTGCTGCATTCGTGAGCGTATGCATTCAATCACTAAATAAATCTTACAGAGTATTATTGAGGCTGATACCATTTGTTTCGGTTTTGTCAATACATATTCTTTATTTCCACGTTGAGAAAAAGATCCAATGGAAAATCCTACTGGTAACTAGAATTATTTTTTTATTTTAATTTGTAATATTCAAATAGATATCTATTGGTATTTAATTTTTGAAAGTATGAAGCTCAATGCTTTGCCTGAAATGTGTTTTGATATAAAAAGTTTCCGAATATTTTATATTTTCCAAACGTACAGATGCAATAGAAAAAAAAATATTGTATGTTTTGTATTTCAATCGCGTTAATAGCAGACGTTTTTTCAAGTATTAGTATCTTTATCAAAAGTTGCATTTTCTTTCTTTGTATATAAAAACAAATATTTATAAATTTATATTGCATTATACTATGCTCATTATGCTGTATCAAAGATATTGATATTCCTGACAAATTTAAATAGTAAGGAATAAAAGCGCTTCAATACAATTATTTTTAAAGTAGTTGAAACATTATATATATTCTTGTGAAATTTTTTTACCTGGGAAATATTGTTTTCAGGATAAAGTTCTAAACGAACAAAAATTAATATCGCTTTTTAAAATCCTTAGTGTTGTATTTATATTTAGTTTTAGTTCGAGAAATGATTGTTTCAAATAAGAAAATGGGCTTTATGAATATCAATTCAATTTTCAAAGAAAATCTTATGCTGTAATGCTTTAGCCCATTCTCAAATTTATTATTTTCAATGATTCATGCTTGTTCTTGACTCATCAACAAATATTTTGTTGGATAGCTTCATGGCAACTGTGTGCTGCAAAAGACATTTTTTCTTCTTTATTGCTATCAGTTTATGCATCATGAATTTCTGCACTTTTGATCCATTTCGATTCACAACAATTTCGTTCCATTGCTACAATAATCGAATCTCTTTTCTGTTCCGAATGTCAGAATCTTCTATGCTGTTCATTTCTCTGTTCTTTTGATAAGAATACCATGTTAAGTTATTCATCTAAAATTTTATTTGATCTCTATTTTCTGTTTCTACTAACAATTTTTTCCATTTGTGCAACATTGGGAAAATTCTTGTAAAGAGTGAAAATAGTGGTATTCAGAATGCTTTACCATTTCGTAATATATTTTAGGAAAGGCTGAAAAAATTTTAAAAACGCACTTTATTATTTTGTGCTATGTTTCATTAAATGTAAATAAAGAATTGCTACAGCTTAACAATCAGTATTTAGAGAAAGCTAAATTTCATCTTTCTATCTTGATTATTTCCGAAAAATTTCAATTCAAAGCATTTAATACGAAGTCAAGCGGTTTAAATAAACCTTAAGGGGAAATAAGCTTGGCTGCATTTTGCAAAATTAGATAATCGATTTCACATAATTATCATGATCATTAGATGTAATTGATCCCTCAATATTGACAAATTTTTATTTGAAATAATCGATTCTTTTTATTCTATAAAAATAAGAACTAATGAAAAAGTATAATTATAATTTATATGAAACGCACCACGACGGTACTAGACAGAGGTATCCTTATTTTATTTAGATCTCATAACCAAAGAATCACTGAATCGTGCTTAGATAAATACTATTAAACTTGGGGCTTGAATGAAATTTTACCCTAAATTGAATAACATTATGATAAATAAATAGGGATAAGATGAAAATAAATCTAACGTAAAAACTGCTAAATCAATATCTTTGTTTCAAATTCACAGAATTTCTTTTCAGTTCATAGAAGAATCAAATTTATATAAGTTTTAATCTAATTTAATAATGCATACAATTATTAAATATCCATATTTATGAACATTCATATTTTTAATTTGTCTTATAAGCATGATACTGTTACTTATGCTTTGATTTTTTCGAATCTGTAAGGGGAGTGAAGCGGAAAGTTCTTTTCCCCCTGCCTAAGTCGGATATGGGAAGATTTCGGCTCTCAGTTCCTGAAGATCGGAGATAAAATTTTAAAAATTGTATGAATTTTTCTCTTATATTTTGCTTAACTTCTATGAACTATTTGTCTTTTCCAGAATCGTCTCAGATATTTTTTATCCTAATGCAGTTTTGAATGTGCCATGTTTCTCTATACATCTTTGTTTCTCTCTAATGAGTAATGCACGTACTATTATTCATGCAACCATAAAGTGACAAAAGTATTCAATTCACTCGATAATTCTGTCTTTTTGTTTTGAAAGTTAAACATCACAGCAAAAATTTGCCTCAGCGTAGTGAAGAAAATTATCCCTCTTGTCTTTGGTAGACTGTAATAACACAGAAAACCTATAAGATGTACAAATACGCAAAAGTCGTTTAGTGTTAGGAAGTTCCGGTATTATCCTTTTCCGTAATGTGAAGTTAATCTGTTTGTAATCTAGTATTTCAACTTAGCCTTTTGAATGTAGCTTTTAGTGCATAAGCAAAAAAAAAAAAAAAAAAAGATTAAGGTTTAAGTTTAAATAAAAAGGACTAATTAATGGTTGATTTTTTTAGAGCAGGCTGGTTTGACTTTCTGCATCAAAAAATTTATTAATAACTCCTTTTCAGACAACATCATTTTTTAATGAAATATGAGTGATGCATTCTTGTGAACAGGTTTCCTTTACGAAGCTATAATTGAAGGCAACGAAAATAAAGTATTGATCTTTAGATGAGTAATTGGTGAAACGATTCTCAGTGAAATAGAAAATATCTTCCTAGTAGTTTAAATACTTTCGTCTCATTTGATAACTTCTCCATTTTCATCCGATAACCAGACAATGCCTACACATTGCTATAAAAAAAGTAAAGTACCAAATATTTTAGCACGATTATTAACCCTTAGCTCCCTGAATAGCAATTCGATGTATAAATATTTGACGAATAAGGGGACTTGTTTATTGCTCCGAAAATTTAATATATAAGATTTTTTTAAGTTGGATTTTCCAAGGAAATTAATCTACATATTTTTAATACTCTGAAGTATTTCTACCGGTCAATATTTAAGAAAATAATCAAATAAAAAGGCAAAATGATGCACCGCCTTGAATGGTTTCTGGGAGGAGACATCAGAGTGTTAAGAGATAAACAGTATATTAGCTAGGGCTAATTTGAAAGTGAAATCCTAAAGCTTTATTTGTGCATTTTCATTGAAATGTGTATTATTTATTGAACTGATAAATGAAATTCTGATAAGAGGAGAATACAATTAAAAAATTCCACGTATGATATAAAATATTAATGGGAGAAAGAAGTAGTTATGCAACATTTTTTAATTACAACTAAAAGATTTCTCTCGTTTGACTCAATGCTGAAGAGCTGCATTCCCTTAAAACAATAGAATAAAGAACAATTTGTCAATTGTGTTTAAAGAAGTATAGTCAGAAGAAAAGAAGTTAAACAAGAAATATTTTTGCCATTTGCACCATAGTTTTTGTAACAATTCTTCTCGCTCACTGAAAAATGGGTTCTTATCAAGGCAGAAAAAATATTTTTGAAGTGCGCTTTAGAATGAATCCCTTTTTAATCAGCAACGTAAACAGTGAAGGGAATATAAAATTCAAATATTTACTTTATTATTGCAAGATTTGAGAAGAATTCTCGCAAGCTGAATAAATAAATAACTTTGGAAAATGCATTACGGAATATGAGATTTCCTTATACAAAATTATAATGCGCTCAAATAGTTAACTATAGATGAATCTGCTTATAGATGTTTAAGATGAATCTGATTTATCGTTTTCATCCCTTGACTTAATAACTTACTTAATTTTTATTGATACATCTTTTTGTGGTATATTTGATATATAAATCATACATATTTGTGATATTTTTTGTTTTTTAATCCTTATAATAGTATAATTATCATCAGAAAATACCAAATGATTTTTACATTTTATAATTATTCAATACTTTTACTTAATTGCATGTTAAAAAAAAATACAATGATTCGATACATATGTTAAATGTGCAAAATATTCTATTATACTTGAAAGAATTTAGATCAGCAGAATTTTACAATTTATTTATTATTCCTTAATCTACAAGCCATTTCCTTAGAAATTTTAAATTCCGATTTTTTTGTTTGTTTTTTAAAAGCAGTTATTTTTTAGGGAAATTTTTATCATGACTGGTGAAAAATCATGTTTTAACAAAGGGTTTTAAAACTCGAAATTACTAACATATTCATATTTAATTTAAGCACACATTATTCGGTAATACACTCTTGATATGAAGAATTACACATCGAAATCAAATAAATAAATAATAATACAAAATTTTTTAGGACTCACAAAATATTAATAAATTTATATATAATTTTTTAAACAATAATTCAATCCAAAATTAATGTTCCATAATACCCGCATACTGTTTTGAGGACAGTTATAAGTATGTTTGGTGTTTGTTTGTTCGATACAAGGCATTGTATCGTGTAGTAAACAGTAAAATATCTACTGAAGACTTTTGCATTCTTTGAGAAGAGAACGGTTTTGTAAAACACTCGTGAATATTGGTTTTCAGTTCTTCAAATTCTCCAATTTGCTTTCTAACAAACTCATCGAGATGGAAATGTTTTTCATCTAAAAACCATATAGAGTTCA
The DNA here is from genome assembly GCA_026543055.1 of Argiope trifasciata. Taxonomy (NCBI): domain Eukaryota; kingdom Metazoa; phylum Arthropoda; class Arachnida; order Araneae; family Araneidae; genus Argiope; species Argiope trifasciata. The sequence goes on from JAPMOQ010031816.1 coordinate 143,699, forward strand.
CATCAATAAACCATCGATAATTATGTCCATTAATTCATTCTAAACATGTTTTTTTTTTCTACGAATGTGGTATGAAGAGGTTGCTGCCTTTGAATTTTATTTGCAAACAAGGTTAAGCACTCAGACGTTTTATTATGCATCGCTGTTTTGCTCCCTTGACTTGCGGTTGCCTTTTTCAGAACTGATTTTCTTGGGCAGCTTGCAACTGCCACCTGAACGGTCCATAAATTTGCTTGTGTAACAGCCGGACAGTGCAGTCCAACATTTCCCTTTCACAGAGCTACGTGTTCGTTTGAATTTGCAGACTATCGGAATATAAGTATATGATAATTATAAAATTAAAAGGAATAGGTAGATAAATTTTGATAGCCAAGTTAAGCATATGAAATGTGTATCAAATTTGGAACAAAATTCGTGAAGAAATTCATTGCCAATTTTGTTGCATATTGTGCACGTAAGTTTGGTAATGCAAAATGTTTCAACGTATCTGCTGCAAAATTAACTCGATGTTTCAGCATTTAATGTGGCTAAAAAACGAAATGACATAAATGAAATTTGATAAAGAAAATGGCACTAAAAGAAGGGGCCATTTTCTTTTTGTCAATTAAATGGTAAGAAGAAAATGACGACAAAAATACGTATTCACATCTCTGGTACTTATGAATTAACCGCATGCCATTAATTCCCAAATAAGAAATTACCAAATATCGCACGGTATAGTTAAAAAAATGACAGATTCATGCCAAATATCGTAACTTCGTAACTTTTTGCTAATTCCAAGCTGATTGAGTTCTAAACAATTCTTATGAATGGTTTCTGAAACTAAAGTTCGTGACATTCATGGTCTAGTTTAAAGATCTAGTTTTATGGAGAAAGAAAGAGATAGCACTGCCATGAGAGAGTATATGTGAAAGTTATAGAGAGATCATTCCAAAAATGTCTTCTCGCTATTTTTAATTTTGCTTTAAATATATTTTAATCTTAGTTTACAAATGAATTTTTTAATTAAATATTTCTCTATAAATAGTTTGTGAACGACGCGGTCAGTCCAAAATTGGACTTTGTGCCAATAAAACCCACTATACCATACCATCACTATGAATAGGTAAAAAATAGATTTAATGTTGCTTCAAACATTTTCTCCCAAGTTCTTTCTCCTTTATTGATTAAATAAATATGTTTGTATTTATTTTATCAGCCTTGTTTTTGCTTACTTTCTTGTCTATAGTTGTTTTTTAAAATATTCTTTCATTAAAATTTAGACTTTCTTTCAAAATTATTATTTTTATTTTGAAAATAAGCTGTGATAATATTTTTTTCCATATCAGTTCTTTTAAATCCTTTCAAAATTTTTCTCGTTACTTTGAAATAGCCTGATATGAATAGAAGTATATATATTATAGCTTCTTATAATTATTTATTGTGTTAGTTTATTTTGACATGCAATTTTTGTCGAATAATTGTTTAAGATATTCCATAGATTGTGAACACACTGCTGCACACGAAGTTTGAATGTTGAACGAGCAATACACATCCAAACCTTATTTACTACAAAGATACAGAGAAAATATTGAATCGAAAAGTGTGTTTTCAAGTGAATATTTAAATATCTCTTAGAGTAATTTCTTTTAAGGTCTGAAATCATAAAAAGGCTGAATTAATTAGAAAATGTTTTTTTTTATTTTGAGCTAATCACCTGATATATATTGCATTTACATGTTTAATAATAACTGACTCATTGCTCCGGTTGCCTGGTGCAAATGAAACGTCTAACAATCCGAATCAGTTTCTAAAGTGCTTTTATAAAGGCCTGCACCAGCTTTATTTCATTAATATTATATTTAAAAGAATAACAATGAATTGCAATTCCGAGATAAAGAGCTACAAGAGAAGAAATAAACTGAACTATATTTCAAGTAAATGTATAAACCTCTTCCAAGTACAGCCCAAAACTTTTCTTACGATCGAGGAAATAACTCAGACATCTGATTAGTCTCTTAATTCATATGCTCGAAAATCTTCTAAGAGAATCAAAAGACAAGAGAGATGTTCGAATTTAAGGCCCCGGTGGAGGCGCATTCGTCGGCCTGATCGAGCATTAGGCGCCCCTCATCGAATGACTGACATTGATGAATTGCGCTGCTCACTCTCAATGCACAGAGTCTGCCCTCGTTATTAGTGAAATTTCGGCTTGTGTGGAAGAGAGAGGATTAATCAGAGGCTTCTTTAATCTCTCACAATGTATTACAGAATACTTCTTAGTAGAATGAAATGCATTCCTAATTGTGAAGCATATTTAGAATGATTTCGTAAATATGAACAATTCTAGTAATTTAAATTTTTCTAAAGAAACGCTTTGATGCAATAAATTACGTCAATGCAAAACTGAATTAAACTGTTTTAGGAATCGTTAAACTCACTTTATATTATGCTAAATAAACGGACTTTAGAAATTTGCATAAAAGATTTTTTTTTCTTGATTGTAACTGTTTTCGTAAAGCCTGAATCAGACAAGAATGCTCATCTTTGCTATACAACGTACGTTTGCAATAATTTTACGTTTCTGTGAATTAAATAGGATTTCAGAGAATAGGGCTTTGACATTAAAAAAATATGCAACTATAAAACAATTTAAATAATATTTAATTTGTGAAACTAAATAAACCGTATATTATATACATCCTGTGAAGGTATTTACCATAGTATCGAAAGCTTTAAATAATTCAAAATTGTGTTTTAATAAGAATTAATCTTCTATTTAGATGGTAAATGATTATATTTCACAGATATGTACGTAGTCAGATGACAAGAATCGTAATACTAAACCGTTTTTCTCACTTTCTGTCTGCAGTAGAGGGACGGATATCCCAGCACGAAATCCTCTTTTATCACGAATGGCACCCGAGACTCGACTCCACGAAACAAGCCGAATTCGAGCATGTAGGGAAATATGGCACACGTTAATTTAGCCTGGTCAAGTCAAGACTGCTGTCGGGGAGACAACTGAGATCTCTGCCACCAGACCATTGTGAAATACTTCAAGATTCATTACAAAATAAAGGAAATAGCAACGGAATTGATATTATACTGATGCTTCAATTGTTGCTCGATGTATCTGCTCGATAATTGTGAAATGCATTGTTTCAATCACCCGCTATTGCTTGAGTTTTACTACGAAGCAAAACAATCGCTGTGAAATATTTGTAGACACGATGTATTTCCTAAACAATTTAGAATTCTCTTAATAATGCTATATTAGGAATAAGTGCATATTAAAGTACAATGCTAAAATTAAAAATACTGCATGAAAAGGAATTGGGCAAATTTTGTAATCAGAGAAATTAAAAATCAATGAAAAAATGTTTTATATTAAAAACAATATAAAACGTTTGAAGTAAAAGTATTGAAGTAAAAACATATTGAAGCTCTATTCTCAACCAAAGAATGGGTGCCTTCATGTTATTTATTTAATTTTTTCAACTTGCATAATATGATGTGTTTGGGGTATTTGTTGATGAATAATTCAAAGAAAAATATTGAAATATTGATATTTTCGGAGAAAATTTTAAGCTGCAAACTTCTTTGCAAATTTCGCATGCTTATTTTTTACGATGAGATGGAAGACTGAATTTTCCGGAGCTGTTGGAGAGACAGACTCTCTCCAGGAATTCTCTAAAAATAAAATTTTGAATTTTTTTTTACATTGGCATAAAATTAAGATAATGAAATGTTTAATTGTTATCTGAAATTTCCGGGTTGATGTCAACTGATCTCCATTTCGGTGAACTTCGAGGATTAAATTCTCCCTCTCGTCGTTCCCTTCATAAACATCCTAAATTAAAATATGAAGCGAACATTTTTTCCATACTATTTTACATCGAAGCAGAACAGATGTAAAAAGAAATCTTTAATTAGTATTCATAAAAAGATGCAAATTACAGTCAATGGTTGGTGCTCTTTTAACACTTTCACAACCGCTGATACCAATGTGGTGTCATGGGCAGGCCAGTCGTTATTTGCCGATTGCATTGTTATTATCTTCAAAAATATTGCCGGCCACTAACGACGTTTCACTGAGCAAACATACGGTTGTGAGAGTTCTAGGTGAAAGTGAGGCATCAGAGTCTTTCAAGGTGCAAGAGTGATTAACTGTTCGGAATAGAAACTCACAAGGAAAAAAATTGGAGTATCGAAATTTCTATAAGAGAGCTGGGAATTTTTATACTAAGAATTTGCAGAACATTTCACGCAACTTGAAGGATTTTAGTTTAAGAAATATTTTGAAAATTTTACAACATCACAAAAGCATTTACAGGTCTGAAATTTGTTCATCATAGATATCATACAACAGGCTATGTAAAAACCTGAATCTTCTAGGCTCAATCCACACACACTGATGGAAAAAAAATCCCAACACTAGGTAGGAGCTGTGCTAGATAAACGAAATTTCGTAGGCGTGTTTATACACCTGAAAGATGACGTCGATTCAATTTTTGAGCTACGCGCGTAAGTGTGGCGCTAGTAGCGACACTATGAACATGCAAATGAGGTTTCCTTTAAATAAGCGCTGTAAGGTTCGTGATCGTTATTTACAGTTGAGATTTGACGTAGTGGGTTAATGTTAGTCAAGGATGCCTCTGAGAAGACGAAGAAGCCATTATCAACAGCTCACTGAGTTTGAACGAGGTCGTGTTGTAGGACTACGAGAAGGGGTTTTTTTTTTCCGCGATATTGCTGAAAGACTTGGCAGGAATGTATCCACTATACATGAGTATTGGCGGCAGTGGTCAAGGGAAGGTATTGCCTCAAGAAGACCAGGTTTCGTGGTACTACTGAGAGGGAAGAGCGTCGTATTCGGCGTATGGCTGTGGCTAATCGTACTGCGTCTGCAGCTGAAATTCGAGCTGCAGTTGGCACCACAGTGACACAACGAACTGTTACAAATCGGTTACTTCAAGGACAGCTCCGAGCCAGACGCCCTGTACAGTGTATTCCACTGACTCCAAACCACTGCCGTTTGCGACGTGAGTGGTGTCAAGCTAGAGCTCATTGGAGGATGGAGTGGAGATCTATTGTGTTTTCTGATGAAAGCCAGTTCTGCATTGGTCGCAGTGATAGCCGTTTGTTGGTTAGGAGGAGACCACATGAACGACTGCTAGTGACCTGTCTGCGGCCTAGACACACAGGTCTACTCCTGGAGTTATGGTTTGGGGAGCAATTTCGTATGACAGCAGGAGCACTCTCGTGGTTATCCCACGCACCCTGACTGCAAATTTG
>JAPMOQ010031816.1:148985-172898 GCA_026543055.1 Argiope trifasciata
CTTCTCGCTTGTTTGTGGGATTTCGCTTAAATTGACTTATTTTTGCGTATACCACTGACAGATATATTAAGTGACGGACTCTTATATATTTTAACGAAGCAATAATTTCAACATACGCTTGTATAACTGAAATATCTTTTGATGATTCATCGAAGAAATAGAAAAATTACTGTTTGAATTGGAAAATTTCCATTATCTGTAACTTATTCGGCATCGATAATAATAACTCTGTTTTGAAAGAAAGAGATAAACTCTGAATGTAATAGTTGTACTATTCTTCTAACCTTTGCACAACTACAATCAATAATTTGACAAGGTTTTATCGAAATAGGATGAACGGTACGATTGTGAAAGATACGAAGGAACAAAAATTCCTTAATCTTTGGTTAATAGATGCGTTAAATGGATCCAAAAATACTTTTTGCATATTAAGTAATTGCACTATGCGTATAACCATCAAGTTAGGGCGAGTAATGAGGTCACAAAACTTCATTGCAATAGTGGAATGGTTTGGCAGCGCATAAGGTACGAACAAACAAATGTTCATTTTATATATTAGATTTTATAATAATACTTCAGGATCTAGTAACAGTAGACAAAAGTTTTATACAATTAATTTTTTTGCAATTTCTTCTAACAAATATAAAAATTGATTCTGAGAGGGTTATTTTTTAAGTATTAGTTTCAGATTTTTAATAAAAATGTATTCTCAGTGCTTTACCGTTTTCTCTTACAAATATATCTTAAGGGATAAACTTCACATTACGCAATATGTTCACACTTATTTCTTTTTGAAGCAGGAAAGTAATCATCAATGACAACAATAAACAAAGACCTTTGAAATTGCTGTGATTCGCGTTTCTAATGTGAAAAACGTTTCCCCCATCTTGATAAAAGCAACCAGCTTAAAAATCGATTAACCTGATGAAAGCAAAATATTTTTGTTCAGAGACAAATTGTCTGATGCTGCAGTTTCCTGTATGAGTGCTTCCAGCAGATTAAGCACGAACCGAATGGAAATTCCCTCCGCTTTCTGGCATCTTGATTCATGTCACTGATATCACTAGTAAAAAACATTACTCAGAAATTACATTCAGAGAGATTTAAAAAAATGTCAGGAATTTTCTTTTTTGTGCGTGTGTAATGAACCTGTGAAAGTACACCTGCACTCGAAATTTAATTCTTCGTGTAAAAAAACTTTTCGATAACGCCTGTGTTATTAAGGCAAAAAGAGAGAGAGTGTCTTTTTCTTCGCTTTGTTTATACTGTTTTATTTTCTGTCAATTAGTCTGAGGGAAATTGAAAATGCGCTTAAACAACAAAAATAAACTAACAAATCTCTTGTTTTAACACGGCACTAATTTCAAGTTTCTAATTTATGTAAATAATTTATTAAATATGCAACTACAATGCTTTTTAAAAGTAATACAATTTTAAGAGGTTTCGAAATTATTTTAAATTATAATAATTAAATCATTTGATATTATGGTTTGTATTATATCGTAGCCTATAAATAATTCCGAGGCAAGTCAGTACGTAACATTCTTTTCATTAAATAAAGCAGTGAATGATGTTAATCCAATAACTTCTTATTATACATTAAATCAGAGCTTCTTCGCCTACTTTCATTCTTGAATCTTTTCTATATATTATTTCTGCACAGAAATTTTGTCGCAGAGTAAACAAAGTTCAATTAGAAATGAATAATATTTCGTGATGAATTACTAAAAGATGCAGATAAAATTTGAAAACAATCTCTAACAGGACAATTTTCTTATTGTTACGAACCTGTAATTTTGCTTTTCTATCCGGATTGTCTCATCATAAGAAAGATTGATTTACAGTCTTCTATATTGGATGCTGCCGGATATCACATCAAGCTTGGCGACAAACATGACGTCTTTGTCGATTGGCGACAAATTGGAATAATGCTCGAAAGATGGAAAATTTTCCCGATCCTTCCAATAGGAGCTGAGATACGCCCTGATTGGTCTCTAAGCTCGCATTCCGAGACTGTAAAAGGCTGGCACTCTCAAGCTACGAGTAGTCGCCGTGATTGGTAGATGGAGTCACCGACAAATAACGAGTCTTAGAGAGAATAGTGAAGCAAAGGCGGAGTCAAGCTGGTCCTGAATTGAGCTGTTTGCCTTATTGTCTATAGTGGAAGTAGCATCGAGTCCCGTGTAGCCAGTCTTGTGTTAGTGAAACAGCTTAAACAGTAGTGAGAATTTTAAGCCGTATGGAGAGACCATAGAGCAATTCTTGGAAGAGCCCCTCTCCTGCTGATCCCTTTGTGTGCTGAGGATGTTGTTACTACTTGGCTACCGTTTTTATTGTGTGCTGCTTTGTGTTCATCTCGGTTATAAATATTTGTCATCTTTGTGCTGTCCTGTTTTCGTGTAAACAAACTTCGTCGTTGTTTTCTACGGAGTTCTGCTGATTGTGGTTTTTACACAATACACTTACTACACAAAACAAACCCAGCGGTAAAAATGCGTTACATTATATATTGTCCAAATTACAAACCTTCTTTATTTATTACATTAGAGAGTCACCTGTATTTTTCCAAGCTTCTCTACCTACTCATAATTTAAATTTTTTGTCAGGAAATCGCTGCTTAAAATATGTCATAGACAATTTTAAATATTATGAATCACTGTTTGTTTTAGAGTTATAGTTAATATGTTTTAAATTATATTCATCAGCATATATGAAGACCTATTTGCAATTTCTCATAAAATCGTTTAAAGAATTCTTAATTATCATAAGTGCAAAAGTAAAAATTTTCTTTTCAAAGTGAAATGCTTTAAAACCTTTATACAGGCTGGCCAAAAGAAATGCGTCCTTGAAATATGGACCTACTCCTTTCATAAAAGGAATTGTAAGATATTGTTATTTGATGCTATGCGCACGATATTGTGTTGATTTCAGACTGCTCTCAAGGGTAAGTTGATATTGAAAGAATTTCGAAATTTTTTAGTGGCAACATTTTATTTTTCTCTGGGCTAATTGACCAATGCAATGATAGTATTTAAATGGTGTGAGGGAACGATGCGCGTTCAACGAAAACTGGCGATGTAAAAGAAAAATTTACAAAGAAAGCAGTAAAGGACCGGTATCAGCAAAATAGAGAAGAAAGGAATTTTTTTTATTGGAATTATAAAGTTTTAACGAGTTTAATTTCGCAAATGATAACGCATTGCAAGCGAAAGATACTTACAGCTTAGATAGATAATTCGAAATCCAATGGAGTGAAAGCGGGCAAACGTGGTGGCCACGAAGCTGCAAACTTACGGGAGATAACGATCACCCATTTTCTGTTGCAGTACTTTCAGAAAACATGTGGCAACATGGAGGATATCTTGAGTCCATAAAGTGAGATTTGAGTTAAAGCTGATGGTACTTTGAATAACATAACTTGTAGCATTGTTGCATTCCGAACACATGCGAAATGGAACGCATTTTTATACGTGTAGAAATGACCTTTTAAAATAAATACAGACCGAGAACGAGCTTGAATGGGATATCAAATCAGACGGTCAATATAATTTTGTAAAGGCGTTGCATGGTTCACGACATCCGAAAGTTCATTGAACAAGATTCTCGGAGTTTACTTTCCTTATTAAGAAGAATTTAAAATTTCTATAAACAGTTTGACGATTTATTATACTTCAACAATTTACATGCAGTTCTCTAAAGAAGATAATCTCGTCAGACCAGAGGCGCTCCAGATGAATAAGAACTGTAGAGAACGTATTTGATAACATCTATTTTAGGCCACTCCGGAATGAATAAATCAAATGCTTCTGGGAACTTCTAAAAAATTTCTGGCACTGCATGAATAGGTGAAGCTGCAAAAATCTTCATTCCCGAATTCCGTTTGTTAGCCTATCTTTGACTAAAAGCTAACAATATTTTAAGACCTTATCATCGTACTTAATATTTTATCTTACTGTTCAACCCATTTATCACAGTAGTAATCGTATAAAAGGAGCCACACTTAATACGCATTAATGCCTTCTCATAATGCACCAAGAATAGCAAACATCTTTTGTCTCCTCAGCTAGATTTTCTTGTGCGTGCCGCATCTTCTTACAAGGCGAAACATAAAGAATCATTCGAGTTAAAACCAAATTACGCTGCAGGGGCCTGCCTTTGGCACGAAAGCTAGGATTTGATCGCCCGCATTTGATGAAAAAGAGGCGAGGAGACTGCTTTCGGTCTGGGAGCATTAAGTGGGCGTTCAGAGCTGCTCCGCATATTATCTTGTTAACAATCCCACCGCGCAAGACGGAAGACAAAAGAGCGAGCCACACCCTCCGTTTAAAGGGAAAGGCAAGGAGGAGCTTTTTATGCTCAAATTATTCATGCGAAATTTGCTCGTAAACATGGGTTATCTGTCTTGTCCATCCACTCATAATAATGTAATAATAGGACCACGATTTCAAGTTGATATTCCAGAGAACAAAGTGTTTGGAAGCCTGCCAGCGGATTTCCTTCTCTCATCTGCAGCGTAATGTGCCGAATGCCCGGGAGGAAATCTTTTGAACTTTGGAAAATTCACTTCCAGTAATGCAAGTTTCCTTTTTGGAATAGGGAACTTAGTAATGTTGAAGTAATACATATCTAAATTTTGCGCATCAAAAAAGTTCATTAACATATATAATAGATTAAACCTTCTATGTGTTACAGTTATGCAAAATAATAAAAAAACATAAAAATTTACAAATTTTTGGAATATTTAACTATTTGACGCTTATAGAAAAAAAATTTGTCTATTGTGTGAAAATATTGTTATATATTTATATTTTATATACTAAGGATATTCTTGTAGATATTTGTTTAATTTTTTAAAATTAGTTTTGCTATACATTCGAGCAAAGCATTTTTGATTTAAAAGAAGAAGTGAGGAAAAATTTAATAATACATTTTATTCTCCATAATGCTGCAGAAAGAGAGGAATTTTTATTTATTACTCTAGAAATAGAGAACCTCCCTATTCATTTTATCTATTGGTATTCATCTGAAGGGATCAAACAGCCTGTACCTTTTTTTGCCTATCCTGACTTTTAAAAAATCCAAAAATTTCAATAAAATGTCCTAAATTGTGATTAGTTTATTTGAGTTAAAATCAGTTAAATTCAGTTTTTCAAAAAATAACATTACAGGTATATTTAGACAAAAAGGCATTTGGATAAATTTTCCATTCCAATTATTACTATATATACGGAAAGTGTCAAAATTATTACGTATCACGAGTCTGATGAGCATCGAGCGATTTCACAGAGAAATCTATTCTAGTTTTTTCTTCATGTCAAAATTTTGAATTTTTATAGACAAATTAAATCCAAAAATTGGTAAATGATTTCGGGGAAAAAATACGTTTTTATAATTTTAAAGGTCCAGCATTTGAAGTTAAATTTTATAAACTTATTCCAATCGAGTCTCGGTTATCACGCGCGCTTTGAATTAATTACATATTTATCACCATACTGCAGTGACACATCCACATTGCATCCATACAGATATCTCAAAAATGAATGAACAAGTTGGTGCGGCTTTTAATGTTTTTGAGGGAGAACATAAATTTGAAGAGTTTCACTATATGTTTGAAAATCACTGTTCCCGTTTTCAAGCAGAATCAAGCTTTAAATCGGAAAAACCACAATAAGCCGTATTTGCAATATCATCTGTTCCCGGACAGCCTGAGTGTGTTAAAGGCTCTTCAGAAATTCAACTCAAAGAATAAATCGGTAGAAGATGTCAAAAGTCTGGCAGATGACAATATCTCATTTCACTGGGTCGATGTCCATACTCACTTTATTGTAAATGAACTGGCTGGTCTGGGTGCCAGAGCTGCATCAATTATACCTGCAATACACTATCACCTTGAAGAATCTGTAATAACACATCTTCGGAAACTGTTGATGAATGGCAACCGAGATGGGGGAAAAATGAAAATGAGGTCGCTTTGACATCAGTATCTTTTTTTATCAGGTAAAAAGAAACAGATGTATTAACTATAAATATACGGCCCAATTAACTACAAACCAAGGACTTTACACTTGTTATCTTTAAAAATTCAGCCTGAGAAATTGTAGTAGTGGATATAATAATGATTATGACGGCATTCTTCACTACATTTTCCGTGTCCCTGCTGTTCATCATTTGAGTAAAAATATTGAACCTCAAAAAATATTTTCCTAATCCTTCCAAATTATAAGCTGTCTTAAGAGAACTCAAACTATCATGGATATCCTTTAATCAAAATGAAAGAAGAATATTCCAAATTTAATAATAATTTATCCGTTTTTCTCCTATTTTGGTTAAGCTTTCTTATTTTAAACTCCATGTTATTCTACTACAAAGAAGAAAAGACTGTTGGAGCCATGTGTTATTTTATTACAAAGAAAAAAGGACTTTTGGAGCCATATGTTATTTTACTACAAAGAAAGAAGGCCCAATTTTTTGGTTATACATTGTGGTAAAGCAATTTTGCATTCCTCTTAGTGCTTCAAGTGTTCATGTTTTTTGACAGTTTCAAACTTTAAATGGGACTACCATCGACTGATCCCTTCAAAGTATGCACGGAGAAAGTCAAAAAATGTTAAAAAAGGACAGTACAGTTTAAAAAAATCAAAAGGAGCTCTTTATCTAGCCTTTTGTTCCTGATATATAGCCTTTTGTATATATTTATTTTTCCAGTTGATCCATTGATTTTTTTCATTCATTTACTTATTTTTTTTTCATTTATTTATTTATATTTTTCTATTTGCTTATTTTTTTTCAACTTCTATTTTCATTCTTCCTTTTTCAGAGATAAACTGCCGAATTTTTGCAAATTTTATTATTACAAAATAATGCTTTAATAATACTGTTACTGCTGAACATTATGTGCTTAAGCCCTTCAAATCTCTTCACTTTTTCTTTTTATGCCCGTCCCTTTATTTTTTTATGTAGGTTTTTTTAATATTCTTTGCCTACCTTTAGCTCCTTTTGCATCTTGTACACATGCATATGAAATAATTTCTGAATAGTCAGTTTGATAGCTATTTAAATTCTATTTTTTATTGAAACTTTTTTTACCAGTGTAAGTCACTTTTGGCACACAATTAATCATCATCAGATTATTTACCTCCAAATTATAATAAGCTGACTTTTCTAAAAAAACTCTACAAATGTTAGGTGGGAATATATAATATTTGGTATTAATCAAACTACTAATTAATCTGTTCTTTACCATTACCTAACTGTAGTTTTCAGTAACCTTAGAGACTCTGCACTTCGACTTTCTTTAATGTAAGTCAAAAATGGAATCATAAAGCAACTGATAAATTTTATGAAACAGAAGGCAGCATTGAATTAAAATTCAGCACAGAAATGGAAATCATTTTTTAAAATGTTTATTTTCTAAATTTAAAACTTTTAATTCTAATAATTTATTTTTTAAAATTTCTTAATGGTTTCTTCTAATATTAAAACTACTTTATCTACAAATAAGTAATTAGACACCTGTGATAAAAGAAGTAAACACAATTTATTCATATTTAGTTGGTGGTAGATCGTTCACTTGAAAAAACAATTATAGTTAGAACTCTGAGGCATGCTTTTTACAAGTAAATGATATACAGTTATGTTTCCTTTCAGACGGCTTGGAGGAAAATGTGAGCGACGATTTAGGACGGTTGCTGCACCCTTAATTCGACCTTCCAATTCATCCCATTGGTTTCCTACAAGATTCAAATCTGGAATCTGGACAAGACAGTTCAATCGGTACACAACTTTGCCATCACGCCGATCCACGGTGGACCTCGCAATATGACGAGTGGCATTGTAATCCTAAAAATAACAATCTGAACCATAAAATTGCCATTGTGTATTAAACATATTGTTGCCTAGAATAGTGCAATAGAAATCTATAATGAAATTACCATGAATTGAGATTACGTGTCCCAGTCGCAACACGAAAACAATCCCCAAACCATACTTACCCATTCGCCAAACCTTGCTGTAGGCACAATGCATTCGGGCAAAAACCATTCTCCATGCATGTCAAATCCCGACTCTTCCATCCAACAATTAGAGATTCAGCCAAGATTCACCTGTTTTCAAGAGGACCTGTTTTCATTCATCTGCGGTCCAATTTTGATGTGTTTTGCATCATCCCAGACGAACAAAGCAGTTTGATTTTGTAATAAAAGGCTTACGGGCGGCAGCACGAACATAGAAAAGAAGAAAATCTGCATCCTTGCTGATAGCATTTGTCGAAAAAGAAGTCTTGGATGCTTGTTGAAATTTCTGGAGCTTGTGGGCTTTTGGTTTGGTGCGACTTTTTCGAATTCCTTCAGGCAGCACTCGTCGGGACCTATCTCCTAGTTTCGTGCATGTTTTGGGTGGAAGTACATTCCGAAAATCTTCACTCACTTTCCACTACTTTTTCATAAAAGCCTCAGTCGATTTTGAAATACATAATTATTTTGCAACAATAAGTCATTTTCCTGGTTAATTCTATGATATGCGATAGCTACGATTTTCTCTCAGTCATCACGATGCGACTGATGCCAATGCTATTTCCTTCACAGTATTTAAGTACAGATGGCTTGACGTAGATCAGGGCCTCAGATAACTTCATTTGCATAGGTGCCCAAATACTTATGGGGAGACAGTGTATGCATACAATACTGGAGAAACTGTATTATTATATTTATGCCATAATGAAATTCAATATTGGTCAATATTGTAGAATTCTTACATTCTTCATTACCAGCGGGTGACCGAGCTCCGCTCGGAGAAAACAGGCATCGAAGCTAACTCGAAGATTTAAATTTTCAATTGTGATTTATCAAAACAATACATGCCATAAGAAAATTTGTGAAACCATTGGTGAAAAGATAACCGGTTAAACCTCGGCTTTTCATCATCCACCAGCGATGTCATGTCTTGATGTTCCATTGGAAATCCCCATCTGCACTGGTCTCTTCCATGTTTGCTGACCATGCACGGAGCGCTTGGGTTCATATCACCACACGGGTTATGGATCATCCATTTCGAGATCAGTTCCTTGAGTTCCGGATCATCTTCTGGAAACTTTATTGGTTCGCCATATTGGCTATAGATGGCAGCACGTTACCGCTTAAAACCTATTAGCCAAAATGGCGAACTAATAAAGTTTGAAAATATCCTATCTGTAACTCCGAACTGTTTGACCGTAGCGCTTCAAAACCGGCTCCAATCGATTCCTCGTGGCCAAAAACCCCAGACCCCCAAGTTTACCGGAGTTTATTAATTCTGGGGCGATTTTCGACATGGCAACCATTCCTCGTATTATAGTATAAGATTTCATAATTGTGAAAAAATTATACAACTTCGTAAATTTACTATATTATACAATATAATATGCTAGTTGCAACTTTCAAGCTGTGAATTCTTATACTATATAATTTCCAGGTAGAAAACTGCTTTTTTTCTAAATACTGTTGTATACGCATTTTGAAGGTAAGCATTATGATTATCCATAACTCAACCAATTTCTGAACTCCTTTCTTCGTTTCCATATTTTCAGAGATCATCAGTTTTTTTAATTAAAAATTATGATTTTAAAGAAAAGGAAGAATTTTTAATATAAAAAATTTATTTGCAACATTTACTAATTTTTTTTTCAATTTCTGCCCTTATTTACACTCCAGTTTGCGTCAGCTTCCTGGCATAGGTGTAGCGTGTCTTTCCAGTGATTTGGGCATCCTTTGCTCGAGTCCGGGTTCGGAAATTGCTTTTCTTCCTCTGCTCTATCTTTGAGATGTGTGAATGGGCCCTACTGGAGAAAAGGTTTGTGCAAGCGAATGATTGATGCGATAAATCAAGAGATGAACCATAACAGCTCAAATTGCTGTATTCGTAACAGAGGGCTTGTCCAATGGTAGCAGCATAAGAAACAACTACGATGCGCTCCAGTTTGTAGATTCTTTGGGGAGCAATGGGCTACACCTACCTTTTTGTCTTTTAAAATTGCATCTCCGAATGTGAAATGTTTTGAATATCACAAATACAAACAAAACTAAATTCAATTTTAAACATACTTCTGTCAATCATTTTGAATATATTGAGAAAACATTTTACATTATTTCGCTGGTTGTATTAATTATGGGGATTATTATTAATACAATCCACATTAACACTTAGCCCGGTTAGAGTAAGAGAAACTGCCTCAAAATCGGCGAAAATATCCTCCCTACTAGAACTATGTAAAGTATTAAATGCATATCTGGAAACTAAAATTTTAAATCAGTACATTCCACGGATCATTGCTAATTTAATTTGAAATGTAGTGAAAAGTATTTGTTTATGTAAACTTATTTTTATTAGTATTCACCTGCAATTTCAATATATCATATGTTCCTTTTATACAGAAATATTATAAATAATAATCGTGTTTAAAACTGCTAACAATTCTTTATTCTGTCTTCCATTTTTTTCTTTATAAAATAATTTTTCTTTAAAATATTTTTAAATAAAGTGAAAATGACAAGATAGTCACTTTAACTGTATAACTTTTAAGACTGTATAAGATCTGCATAAAGGCGAAAAGAAATGATATACACTGATGGAAAAAAAATCCCAACACCAAGAAAAGTTATTGAACTGTAATGAAATTTTAGGAATACATTTGTCTATGCAACATATTTAATTGATTAAAGTTTCAAGATCACAGGTAGAGCCATTAGCGAGAAGAGCCATTTCAAATGTAAAATATTGGTACATTAGCAACCGGTGTAACCGCCAGAATTTTGAATGCAAGCATGCAAACGTGCATGCATTGTGTCGTACAGGTGTCGGATATCAGTTTGTGGGATGGAGTGCCATGCCTGTTGCACTTGGGCGGTCAATGCAAGGACGGTTAATGCTGGTTGTGGATGACGCTGGAGTTGTCGTCCAAAGATGTCCCATGCGGGCTCGATTGGAGAAAGATCTGGTGATATAGCATGCCAAGGCAACATGTCGACACTCTGTAGAGCATGTTGGGTAACAACAGTGGTATGAGGGCGAGCGTTATCCTGTTGGACCCCCCCCCCTTGAATGCTGTTCATGAATGGCAGCACAACAGGTTGTATCACTAGACTGACGTACAAATTTGCAGTCAGGGTGTTTGAGATAACCACGAGAGTGCTCCTGCTGTCATACGAATTTGCTCCCCACACCATAAATCCAGGAGTAGGCCCTGTGTGTCTAGGCCGCAGACAGGTCACTAGCAGGCGTTCACCTGGCCTCCTTCTAACCAACTAACTAACAGAACCGGCTTTCATCAGAAAACACAACAAATCTCCGTCCTAAAATCAGCTCTAGCTTGACACCACTCACGTCGGAAACGGCAGTGGTTTGGAGTCAGTGGAACGCACTAAACAGGGTGTCTGGCTTGGAGCTGTCCTGAAAGTAACAAATTTGTATTAGTTCGTTGTGTCACTGTGGTGCCAACTGCAGATCGAATTTCAGCTGCAGACGCAGTACGATTAGCCACAACCATACGCCGAATACGACGGTCTTCTCTCTCAGTAGTACCACGCGGCCACCCGGAACCTGGTCTTCTTGAGGCAGTACCTTCCCTTGACCACTGCCGCCAATACTCATGCACAGTGGATACATTCCTGCCAAGTCTTTCAGCAATATCGCGGAAAGAATACCCACATTCTCGTAGCCATCAACACGAACTCATTCAAACTCAGTGAGCTGTTGATAATGGCTTATTCGTCTTCTCAGAGGCATCCTTGACTAACATTAACCCACTATGTCAAATCTCAACTGTAAATAACGATCACGAAACTTACAGAGCTTATTTAAAGCAAACCTCATTTTCATGTTCATAGTGTCGCTACTAGCGCCACACTTACGCACGTAGCTCGAAATTTGAATCGGCGTCATCTCTTAGATTGATAAACACGCCTACCAAATTTCGTTTATCTAGCACAGCTCCTTTCAGTGTTGGGACCTTTTTTCCATCAGTGTAAGTTTGTGGACTTTAAAATATTCTACTAAACCAGCAAATTATATTTTTAGGAAAATGCTGATAATACTTTTACTAAATTCTATCTAAAATGTTTGGTTTTTAATTTTGGGTAGAAATGAAATTTGTTGATTTAAAAAAAATAATAAAGTAGAAAACTCATGAAAGAGAATATCAACTCATCTTTGACTACCAGTAGGTCAATTAAATACATCCTACAGTGCAATGTTTGCAAATTTTCTTTATTGAAATTATTACTTTTTATTTTACTCCTGGGAATCTCAATTAGAGAAATGCAGACAAAACACGTTGAAAATACATAAAATTCAATTAATCACAAAATGTTTTTTTATAAAAATACATAAATGAAAATTATTCTGACTCAAGCAATGTACATACACAAAACAATCAATGTATACATGTATATACAAACATTTATGCCTATTCTACATACCCTCTCAAAAGATTGGCTTGTTTTCTATCAAAATTTACACACTTATTCAAAACAACGAAAAGAATACCAAGAACTTTTCAAAGTCTAAAAATAAATTATATATTCAATGAAATTGAAAATAATAAATATTTCGTAACTTTTCTGCAGTAATGTCAAACAAATAGTCTTACAAAATATTTTTAAAACCATTGTTAAAAATAAAAATTTTACCTTTTTAATGATATTGATTCTATATTTGTAAAATAATTCTTTCAATTGTTGCTAATTTTTAAAAATTAAATGCTTTAGAATAAATTGTAACTTGGAATTTCTCTACTCCTAGTGTATTAATTTCCTTTTTACTTTAATACATGCCAGCTGGTTTGTAAAGTGCCATAAATCTCGGCAACATTTCAATGCATATTTTTAATAAGATTTCCTTTCAGTTAATAAAATAAACGTAGAAAAACTTTATAAGAAACTATACAGAAAAAAACTTACAACGACATAGTTTTTTAAGTACCTTTTCGACAGTGTCAATATCGTTTATTTAAATTCAGTGTTAATTAAAAATTTTAATATTGTCCAACCAAAGATATTTATAAATTTCCTTATTTCAAAATCATGAGTTTACATTTCATAATAAACTTATAGGAATTCGCTTACATGCTTCAAAATGTTTGAAAAATTAAACTTTTTGTGAAATTGAATTCCGTAGTTATCCCATCAATTTGCAAATTGAGACAGAGGAGTTACCCTTGGAATGAATTTGGTTCCTTAAGCCCCTACATGTTGAACGTGCAGAGCCATCCGTGGATTTGAGGTGCACTGTTGGTCCTCTGTGTTTCAATCGGCCGGTAGCTAGTCACCTGAGAGGTTAGTCTGCTCAAGGGGACTAAGCGAATGGATCCCCTTGTGGGGTTCTGCGTTAAAGGTGGAAGACGTTCCTGGAAGTGGCTCTTAGAGTATAGCTTCCAGCTAGCATGAAGGCAAGCGCCGATGCTGTTGGTGCCTAGAGCCGTTGTCATCCTTCCCTTGTCGGACTCTAGTGAGGGGTGCCGTCGAAACTCGAATATGGTCAGGAACGTGCATAGTCTCAGTTCAGATATTCGATTACTGAAAATAATCGCTTCGTCATCTTACAAACTGACAAAACCTTCCATAAAATATCGCTTCTTCTGATTCAGAAATTCATTGCCTCAACTATTGGAGAAGTGAATGATAACTAAGAGAACTTAAATCTTGAGATTTATTGTTTGAAACAGACACACAATCACAAATATGTACACTTAAAAATTTAAAGTATTTAGGAGAATTTCCTGTGCACATGGTGTCAGATCTGAACTTGACCTCGAATCTGTTTCGGAATCCGAACTTGTAAATGAAGTAAAAGCCGAAAGGTTTGTGAATCCCGCTAAATAAAGATAAACCGAAACGGTCAACTAATTTCCATGAAGAATATTCTTGCTGGTTCTCCATATACCTGCTCCTTTACGACGTTATAACTGTTATAACGTTCAACCATTCAAAAAACGTTTGTCAAGGTAAACAGATTTGTTCCCGTTGTGCCACGATCAGACACTCGGGCACAGAATGCAGTGCTGATCCCGAATGTGTTGATTGTGATAAACCACACACCTCAGGTTCCAAGGACTGCAATTATGGGAAAAAGGAAAAGAAAATTCAGGAGTAGAAAATAAGTAAAAAATTATCATATTCGGAGGCAAGGAAACTTGTGTATTCCAAACAATCTAATGCAGAGGCTTCATTACCTCACTCACGAGTAGTAAAAAATAACATTTCTGGCTTTACCCAGACAGATGAAAAATTAACTCGAGTTATTTGTCCTCCACTTACAAATTTACAACCCTTAACAGTCAATAAATTACAGACTACCATTGCTTCTTCGCCAACTCCTTTACTTTCTGTCTCTTCAACTAAAACGGGGGCTTTACAATCAGATGCTAATCGCTGTATTTCCGTTATTACAATTGATGAAAATCTTCCTTCGCGATCCACAAAGACTTTTAAGAAAAAAGGGAAATCGAAATATAGAGAGAGAACTAAAGAAATGGAGAATAAAAAGTTTCCCGTTTGTAAAGAAACGAGCCTGTCGAAACTTGCTTTTGATATAGCATTTGATGGAAATGATTCCGATGTTACTGCTGGCAAAGTAAAATCGTCCTGCCCAGTAAGTACTGACCTTCAATCAAACATCGTTCCTTTAACGGACGAAATTCTGAATTCCGATACTAGATGCGATATGAGCCCTTCGAGTGCGTCAGATACTGATAACATTCTCGAATATAATTTGGCTGAATCCCCTGAGGATATCCTTGGCAATATAAGAAATAAGCTGATGAAAAAACCATTCTCGAAAAAAAATCAAAAGTCAATAATCCCCAGTCTTCAAATTTTGAGCTGGGAGCTAGTATTTTTTTAAAAGGAAAGTTTATGTAAGAAAGTTAGATTTCTTTTAAAGGAAAGCATATTAACTGATTATTCGCATACCATTACGACAAGAAAATATAAGCATTGAATATTTTCATTGGTTCTGTTCTTAACCTGTTTTACTTTGAAACTTTTTGTCTTTTACTGAATATTCTTACACTAATTTTTATCTAGTAATTTTAGATTTTACTCCTTGCATTTTTCTTTATACTTGTGAATTTTACTACAGCATTGCGCATATTTATCATTACAAACTAGGTTGCAATAATCACATGTACCGATTTTAACATATATTTATACATTCAACATATATTTGGAGCAGCATAGCCAAATTTGGTTCTTGTGCCAATAAATCAAACTACCCATCCATATTGAATTATAATATGCTGAAGTTTCACAGCCTTTACTAACAAATATTTCAACTCAATAAACAGTTTTCATGTTATTGTACTGAAATATTTTTAAACCATTAATTTTTAGGAGATATTTTATTCAGATTCTCAATTATTTCATTTCTAACCAACACAAACAACAACAACAACAAAATTACAGACGGTTATGTATCCCCCGAACAACTATTCGTAACTCATAAAAATCCCATTAGTCATAAATTTTTATTTTTTTCAAAACCAAGGTATCAACAATTTTTTTAGCAGGAGGTCCTTTAGGTTATCAAGCAACTCTTTTCGGGAAAAGCTTCCAACTTAGATGGCATGGATAACTTGATACATAAAAGATTTCCATCGGTCCTACTAGTTTTTTCTTCCTCAAATGCTCGAGGCTATGTTTCTTCCCTAATACCCTGAGTGTAGGCAACATATACTTTTCCCTAAAAAATCGGGGGAAAAACCGGATCAAGGCTCTTCTTTCAGCCCGATTTCACTGATTCTAACTCATAGAAGAGTGACTCAGATATTTATAAACCATTTCAAATTTTCATTTCGTGAATACATTTTGAGAAAGAGCAGGCAGTGGACTAGGCTAATCAAAAAAATTCCGCCGTAAAATATTTAAAAAAATGCTAAAAGGCTAATTTTGTTGTCGCGTACAACATATACTACAAAGGAGATGTCTGAAAATCTTTAATACAAAGAAATTCTTGAAAGTTTAGACGAAGCAGATGACTGTCATTATCAACAGACTTTTTGTGGCTGTTTCTGCTTGAAAATAGTCAAGTTTTAATATCTCAAGGGTTAGTGACGAGGGAACAGATAAAAAGGTTCCTTCTGCGCCGTGCATTGGTCCAGTTTTGTGGAACTTGGTAGATAGCGGAATCCTCTAAGACTAATAATTTGTTCTTGCAAGCATTTGTTGACAGTTTTTTAGAAGTACACTCCAATACCAGAACTTCACATGAAAAACCAACAATTGGTTGAGCGAACGACCTAATTAAACATAGTATCAGCAAGAATCAGAGAAAAGTATGCCATAAAAAAGTTGCTGAATGCATACTTGCCGTTACTACATTACAATCTATAAAAATAGTCTCAAAATTATCTTTAATGTGAAGATAGTTCCACTTCTTACTACAGATGACTTTCAAACCATACCAAAGGTAGATTCCGATGTAACACTTGAAATCTTTTTCTTACATCTGTTACTATATTATTAAATCTACGTAACAGCTCTCATAAGAATACAATTCTACTTTCCTTATATAACAATGATCAAACCAGAAGACTTTATTTTGTGGGAGGTTTTAATGGTTATAATTTCATCATATATTTCTTATAATAGAAGGTCATCGAATTTATTCCTCTTTGTGAAAAAAGGCAAAAGGTTATGGAATGATTTTCAATAAAATGTATGAGTAAATTCAAGATCTTGCTTGAAAATCTGAAACGTGGAAAATGTTAACATCAAAGCTTTTAATTATTATATAAATAGCTTCAACTAGGTCATAGTTATCTCTACTTATTTATAGAAATCTTTTTTGAATAACAATTCTTTCTTAACATATATTTTCTTTCTGCATATGAAAAAGTATTTAGCCATTTTAGTGAATTATTTAAGATCAACACAAAAATGTACCAATTATATAAGTATTCTTCAAAAAACTTCAACTTTTCAGCATATTTATCGTCTATGATTCTAGAAGTTAATTTCTTTTTTACTGATTTATCAATTGCACATTGATTGCTCCGAGAATGAGGAGAAAATGACGCCACTGTAATTAACTATTCGCCTTATAAGCAACCCTTTAGGTTGGAAGGCAACTAATTTGTGCATTTTGCAAAAGCCTCATTAGAAAGTAAGTGCAGACATTGCTTCTTCTCTCAGTTGTCAGTAATTGTCTTGAAAATGTTTAACGAACCCCAATTAATGGAGCAACAGCGATTCAGCATCTTCGACGTACGAGCCATCTCTTTATTTAGGAACTGTCTTTCATCCTAACGAGCTAACTTTCAAAACTTTAAGGGACGTATTTTAATTATTAAACAGACCGCTTGCAGCGGTCTGGAATGAGTTTTGAGCATGCTCCAATCTATCTACACTGAAATAATATTATCTATTTTGACATTGCAGCCTGAGACTGTGCATATTTTCTTTCTGCCCATGCCACGAAGATAATTCTGAAAAACTAATTTATCACATTCTATTACATTACAAGGTAAATATGTTTACATCTGCTCTGTATATAAAAACAAAATATTTTTAACTTCGTCGTTCATACATTTGTGAAACAGGGGACATTCATTCACAGACTCGGTTCTGTAAGTTTCAAGGATATTTTACTCATTCAAGAAAGAGAGAGAAATTAATCCAGGTTTCACTCAGGTTTCCCATTTTGTACTCCTTTATTTAAAATTAAAAAATTGAAATAGTCGAATAAAGATTTCCATAATGCCTGCACATTAAGAGAATTTAAAAAAAAAACAGTTTTCAAAAATAAATATTCTAATAAAAGCATAGAAACAATTATTGTAAAGGAAAAATAATTAAGAGTTCTTTGTTGTACATGGCATGAGGTCCTAATAGGAATACTGACAAAATGGCGATATGTTTTTGTTTGCCACTCAGAATTTGTGAAAGATTGCCGTAAAAGCTTCCTCCGGACATATCTAAGCCAACATATGTATAAACTAGGAAAATGACGTTTAGTTTTTTTTTTTTTCAGTTTAGTAGTTACACGCTCTTTTTCTCGCTTTCAACGTTAGAAATATTGTCTCCCTTTGTAATTGGTTCATTTCTCTCTAGATGTATAGTCAATGATCTTAGGGCCAGTTATTGCCCAATGAACACATGCATTTGGCCATTCAAAGGCGACAGGCTCTTTAAATT
The DNA here is from genome assembly GCA_026543055.1 of Argiope trifasciata. NCBI lineage: Eukaryota > Metazoa > Arthropoda > Arachnida > Araneae > Araneidae > Argiope > Argiope trifasciata. Next base: position 167,147 of record JAPMOQ010031816.1, read on the forward strand.
GTCTAATAGTCGGCCTTTAAAATTTTTACACATACTGTCTTATTTGATTATAATGTTTTATAATTAAATGTTCGGATAAGTTGTTTTATATCAGTCGCGTTGAATGGTAATACAGCATATATTAATCATTGCCTGAATATTGTTTCACAAAATTTTCTACCAATGAAACGCTAAGCAGTTCTTCACAGTATATGATAGGATTCGATCAATGGAGCATTTTGAGCGATTTCATCTTTATTGATATGGTAATTCAGTGATTTCTTCAGTAATTGCTGAGTTAATTTGCAAGATTTAATTCCCACAAGCAGGACACCGGAATGCAATTTTAATGTTAAATCAGCATCTCTATATATCTCAACTTGATATAACTATCTTTATAAAAACTAGTGAAATTGTATGAAATGCATCATCAGACTTGAGTCTTTTTACGACAAAAAATAATCTACCAAAGTATTTTTCCTGTTGATTTGTTATGATTTGTTGTTCACTGAATACAGCATGTTTGAATTTGCCCTTACGATATTTATAGAAATTCAGACTCCACGCCATCATCTACAAATGAGCCCAACATGGAAAAGCAGCCTCCAGCTCTGGAAATTCTCAACTTGCTCTGCTTGCCTTAGAGTTACCAGGAACCTACGCATTGGAAGCCGTCACCAGTTCAGTGATAACTTTTATGGGTTAGTTAGAAATGATAGAAATAATTACATTCCTTTTCTTTCCAATAATTAATATTTTCATTGAAATTGAATGATATATAACGGAGAAGTTTAAATAACATTTATTATAACTTTCCATTAATATTCAAGTATTTTTGGCTAGAGAATAATTTTTTTTCTTTTTCCGACTGCCGCAAAACCAAATAAATTTTTAGGCTGTTCCACTCGTGAACATCCAAACACAATAGACGATGGGGATATTCTAGCCACCTTTGCACTGATTGACCATGCGCCTTGTTCATGGTCAGTCAAATAAGTTGAAACTGCCATTGCTTGAAAGCAAAAGATGTGTGTGTTTGGAAATAACGGGAATACGTGGAATTAGCAAATCTTCTCTATTCGATTTTCCATGAAGAATAGTTGCCTCGATTCTTGCTCAATGGCGTTCTTTTGATTTTGATGCGCGTGATCGGTTAGCACATAAAAGTTCTCTTTCCATTCTTGCCGCATGTTGATCTAGAGGTTCTGAAGCACATGAATTTGCAATTCGTGAACGCCAGTTTCACTGCTCGCTTACATTTCCTCTTTTGTTTCAGAAATTCGAATTCGCTTGTTCCTGCATGCAGCTCTGATAAATCTATTAAGTGGCGAACGTTAGGCAGACATTTTTTTATCGAAGCAATTGACAAGACATACGCTTTTGAAACCGAAATATCGTAAATTGGTTCACTGAATAAATTGAAAAATCATTGTTTACACAGAAAAATTTCCATTATGCCTTGACTGGCATCTATAGTAAAAATTCTATTTTGTAATTGTGAGCAAAACTCTGATTACTGTGTGAGGCTCTCCGCAACCAAAATATTTTATGTATTGAATGAAATTAACTTCAGAAAATGACTGTTCATTAACCCATAACTGTGAAGGTGAAATTGTAGGAGATATCTGAGAAGGTGTGGTCTAGGAGACCGCATTTCACTTACACTCAAATTAAATTTTCGAATGTATGTATTAATATGAAAAACAGCCAATATATTTTGAACATATTTTTCTTGATATATAGATATATTTTTGAAAATTTTCAAAATATATTATCATTGAAAAAAGTAAATAAGTTGGAACATACATTTTCTTTTCAAATTACATGTTAGAATAAATAATATTCTTGAAAAAACATATTAATTGACACTTTATAAATCATATTTATTTTTCCAGTATATAAAGGTATATAGAAAAAATATAATGTAAAATTCAAAAATTATACGGGAAAAAAATTGGCGATAGGTAAAATGGCAACTTTTTATCGGCTTGTGTGGCTTTTCTAGCACAGTTTTATAGGGTATTTTAAAGATACAGGTTAAGAACTAGTATAAAAATCAACTTATAAATTATACATATATTTCTCTTGCTATATTAATATATTTTATGAATTTTTTAATTCTGTTTGAATATACATATTAGAATCAGCTGAATGTGAACTTTCATTAAAAAACTCTTCTGTACAATTATCCTTATCACTAAAATCACTTTTTCTTCATTTAGTTGGAGTTTAGAGCAATAATAAGATCAGTAAATTGGATGGTATTTCGAGGTCTAAGTTTTAGCGCCGTCTGCAAAACGATATTTATCACTAGAACACTAACAGAGAGGAGTAGTTTTGGAAAAACATGCTTAAAAAAATAACTGCATTATTTTTAAAAGCATCTGCTGAAATCGGTTGGTAGAGTGTAGGTGCGTTGAAGGTAACGACACAGGAAGCTACAGGGTCAATCCATTTAATTGAGCTAAAAATAGAATACGAGTCACCGAAAGTCCATCGCTAGGCGCTTTCACAGACCATGCGTCTCTAGTTAAGGGTTAAATAAAAGAACAAAAAAATGGTGTTTGCTCTGAATATTTTTGATTTCATTTTATTCTTATTGATTGGCATTGATGATGCTTTTTTTTTGTTTAATATATTTGAGTTGAATTCCAAATAGCATGTGCCGTTTGCTTTTTTTTGTAGATTTTGAATTGTCAATTTTAAATTACGTTGAAAGACAGAAAATTATAAAAAAGATTGTTAGTGAATCTTATTGCTCTGGAAATTATAGCAATTGTTTTATGCCTAAAACCATCGCTCAAGTGCAATCAATAAGTTGTCAAAGTTTTAACGCAATCAGATAAAAGGAAAAAAGCAGCGCATAAAATACGAATAAAAAATACTCATTTTTAATTTTTGGATATTCTTACGCAGTTATGTGTCCTTTGCTTATTTCTGTGTGTCCTGTCCTTAAAATGTATTTTAATTAAAGATAATTGACAACCATCAAAATTTATTGCAAAAAAGTAAATGTACTTCTTCGAATCTTTATCCTGAGAAACGAAGATCACATCCAAATAATCATTGGTGTACTGATTGAAAATGGCCAAATGAATATTTTCCCTTACTGAAGCAATAATTATAGTTATGACAAACTTATTATTTATGAACTCGATTAATAATTTAAGTTTGAACGTATGATTGTAACATATGAATTGCTTACATTTTGTAGATCTTTTGAATTTTTATTTAACTTTAAAATGTAACGAAAGATGATCTGCTAAATAGAATTTCTTGAAATACAGAACATTAAAAATAAATAAATAAATAACAGCAATGAAGAGGAAACAAAATATTGCAGGTTTTCGGATTAACACATAATGCAGCATTCGAGACGTTGAAAGCAAGCCTGTAAATACAATGCAAGTCAAGAAACTGCGATGCAACGGAATGAACTCTAAACCGAATAGAAGTTCCTACAAGAAATTTTTGATCATCCGAAACGATTAAGTGTAATAACAGTCATTGGTAGGTAGACTGAAAGGTTATATATCAGGAGGGGTCGGTCTTAATGTTTTCTGCTGAAGATTAAACGAAGAAAAAGTGTCCAGTTTAATCATTCACCTCTAAAGATGTAGGTACGCTTTTTTTCGACTGCCTCTTATTTTTTTCCTCATTTTTTAATCGTTTCAGACACCTTGCCTACTTACTCACTGAACCTTAGTCATCGGAGTTTACTTTGCAGATAATAAGATGCAGGAATGTTAATTAAGATTCATTTTTACGAAACGACGGTTTTGCAAATTATTATGACGTCATGAATGGCTTATTTCCCCCTCAGATCTTGTCAGATGGGGTTCATAATTATGTACTATGAATGGTATTTTAGTGAAACTAGGTGGCTTAATTCTGTAAAATATAAAGGGCAGTCCACCAGTCCTTTACTACAGATTAATCAAAACTTTTTAAGGACTAAATCCTGCATTCTTCGCTGTATTTTTTACGCTCAAATTCACATATGTATATTTAGTGAATAAATGTAGCTTAAACTACATGTTTTAAGAACTCCAATGTTTTATGATTTCCAATGGATTAGGAAGTGATGATTATAAAACGTTTCATTTTCATTCAAGTATAAGTGTTCAGATTTGCATGTTTAATTCTGTTATAATTTCTAAATAAATTGCACAATTACTGATTCATTTTTTAAAGGAATTGCAGTTAAACTAGAAATTATAATGCTTAATAAGGTAAATAAAATTTTGTGTTTTGGGCAAAATTATTCACAAAAAATTTAAAAAATGATTAGAAAAGTAATTTTAACATATTGCTGAGATACTATTTTACTTCTTAATCACTTAAAATGCATACAAAATTTCATAAAGCAGTAATCCAAGAGGAGTTTTAATGTTTTATTTTTTCCGAAGTAAATGTTCAATAGATTTTGCTTCAAATTAAAAAAAAATGCACATTCATAGATAAGGAAGAAGTGGAAGGGTAAAAAACCCTGTAAAACAATTTTAAAAAGTCTTGTCTTTCACAGTGTTCAAATAAAATTCATGAAAAGGTTACACGATAAAAGGAACGGATACTAATACTATGAGACTGATAAAGGAAACTCTAAAATATTCATGACATGAGCTTATATATATTCATGAGTCGCCGCCGCTCGCAAATCTTTTCTTCCCAGAGGCTGAAACGGAAGAAAGCGGCTTCAGGTTTTCCGGGGCTTTTTAGCAGGCTCTGAATTTATCCTGCGGATGCTCGGATACTCTTTGCATCCAATATGCACGCTTAAAACTTCAAGATCTCTTATCTATGATTGTAATATCAAGGTATTCTTATCTAGCAGCAGTAGTAATAACCAACATAAGAGTTTCTTAGATGTAATAATGATTTATTTTACCTTCCCGAATTGATGGAGTTGTTCAAAAATTGAAATAGATGAGCATTAATTTTCAAGATTATCTACTCCCGTATAATATTATTTTCATTTTCTGCAATAATACAATCCTTTATGTTCTTCTACGAATTTACAATAAACATTATACTTTTCTTGTAATTCAATAGACTCATTTGTTGTAGTTGATTATCAGGGGAAGGATTATCAGATTATAAAAGTAGTCAATTCCCAAGAAGTTCAGTCGATTATTTTTTGATTGAGTTAATTTAATTCTGTATGTTCATATTAATTATAAAAGTCATATCTTTGAACTTATTCAACTTAAAGTCGATCATCTGTTGCCCCAAAAATTATACTTGAGTTTTTTTAATGTTTTATAATTCATTTGCACTGGGGATATTTTACTATCCTGCTATCTCACTGACTGACAACAATAGTTCTGATAATAAAGTTACTAAAATAAAAAAATTCCTTGAAAAACCAAGTTTATTGACAAATGAAAATAATAAATACACTTTGTTTCATTTCTTCCTGCAAATTAACCGTTAAATATAAAATTGAATCGAAATTTCACTATCCATTTAAAATATTAACCCTTCGAAAGCGGAAAAGTAATACTATACAAAAGTTAAGTTGCATCTTTTTACTATTCTATATTTTTAACAATGAAACTTGAAAAATAAATGAATGAAACGTCAAAATAATGCACCGTCTTGAATGGTGATCATGAGTCACCTTTCGAGTGCAAAGGGTTAATAGGTAATCACTTAAGGCTGTCATGGCATATTAACCGGGTGCCATGAATAAATTTATTGCGTTAATTCTTCTGTTTGAATATAACAATGAGAATGTAATAACCCGTAGACCTTATTAGGTTAGATTTAATAT
>JAPMOQ010031816.1:172998-192472 GCA_026543055.1 Argiope trifasciata
AATTACAAATTGGCTATGCTCTGAAAGCAGTTTTTACTATTTAGCTATTTTAACGTCCCGTTGTAAAGCAACACTAAGGCAATTTTGGTATGGATCTTGTCATTTTGAACAACAGTCAGATGATGAGGTCGACATCTGAGTTCATATCCTACTCTCCACACCAGCCGGAGAACATTTAGCATGACGGATTTAACGTGCAAGAGACCCCTTACGCGATGGTTCTCTGGTGGAATTGGAACTCGAAACTGAAACCCTGCAGTTTCGAATCCGAGATTTTACTACCAGGCTACCTCGGCCCTTCGGAACAGGATGGGTTTTTAATTTTCACAAGCTATCCAAACGATATCAGAAAATTCCTTCTAAAATTATATAATATTGAAATTATCTCTTCCGCTCTCTCATTCATATTTTCTGCTTGTCTGCTCTGATCTCCGCTATTTCATTGCCTTGTCTTGATATGAAACGAATGCTGAAATTTAGAAATTTTTTTATTCTCTATGACCGAAATATAAATTCTTAGCAAAATATTTTAAATATACATGCCAACAAAGTAACCTTGAAATCAATCGAATAATTCTGCATATCTCTTTTAATTATTAGAAAAAAATGACATTTAATGAGTTAAAGGAGAGATTTTGATTTCTGAGAGAAATTATTCTTAATAAAACAGGAAATTCATTGATCTGACGAACACATTTTTCTTGAACTAAAAATAGTACAGCTTGGTCTTAGATAATTTTTAAAAATATTATTTAGATCATCAACGTATTATGTTTAGGATTTTAAATTACTGAAATGAATGTTTATTCACATAAGAAAAATCGATTGAATATTTCCACGTAAACCATCTACGTGCACATATATATTTAGGGTGATAAAACAATTAGTAAGCGGAATCAATTTTTTCCTTTATTTTCTTAGAAATAAATTATTGTTCTTATTTTTAGTTCATGGACCATACAAGATAATACATTATAATCATCCAATAATTTGACGTCTTGAATTAATAGAAACACCATGTTTCAGGCTTCCCATAAGTAATAAATAAATAAAATAAGAAATCAGCTATTTGTTTAAAAAATTTTTAACGGATTATGTTATTATAAATGATTTGGTGAATACTGCAATGCAGCAACTTTAATATTCCTTAAATAAGAAAGTCTTAATCCATTTATGACTAAGGTTAAAAAAATTTTGCATGAAATTTCTTTATGTTAGGTAAAAAAGTATAATAAAAATAACTTTTATGTGAGGGATGCTCCAGAAATGGAACAGTAGGCATAAATGGGTTAATATTCTACACCTTGTATATCAACAAATTAAATATATTTATTTTTATATAAAAAAGATTTTCACTTTATATGAAAATCCTTTGTTCCGAAAATTATTCTATGTAATTTTTTTTAATAGATGTAAAAATTCGTTAAGAATAATTTGATAGAATTAACTAGAAATAATATAGAGTTTCCAACAAACAAGCATGTAAAGTTGCAAATCGAAAGTGAAAATTTTGCAGTCCTTATAAATATTTCAAAAACTATTATAGCAGTGTTTTGGTATTCTCACTTTGCCATCTTGTAAAAATGTTATCTCATTTTTATTACATTCATGTTGAAGAATTTATAAAAAATATATATTTTTTGAAAATTTATAAATTCATTAAATCCCCTTGTGACCTAGAATGAACAATCAAAAGCTTGTGAAATGCGTTGTAATTTTCAAAATATTGCCAAATTATCTATATTGTATCCAGCATTTATTTTTCACTACTTTATAGCGTTCGATAATAAGCATCTGAATTTGCATATAAATGATAAAATACACTGCGCTGCGCAGTCACCACAACATCGACACCAATTTTGTGAGGATACTTTAGTAAATATTAAAGTTTCAGATGTTTCGCACTATTTTTGGTGATGACTACGTTACAGAATATGTTCCATAACTTGCTTGCTAAACCAGATGATTATTCAATAAAAATTAATTGATTAGAATTTTTATAGATTTTAATTTTCTAACATAAACAACCAAAACGTCAAATTACTAGAGCGATTGATTTAAAAACTTAAAGATGCTCCAAATGTTTTGAATTCATCAACTCGTACTTTTTGTGTCATATTTGTACAATACTCAAAAAATTTGAGGTTCCATTTTCAACAATGGAATATTGTCATAAAATGTACTTACGATCAGGAGAAAAATAATTCCAAAAGTTATTTCAGAAAAAAGCTAAAATCTCATATAGTTTTTAATTAATTAAAATTCTTTTCCTCATTTAAAATTAAATTATTCGGAGAAGTTCACTCACCCTTTCCAAAGTATATGTGTGCAGATTTTGGTGTGTGACAGATGAATGATCTGGCCTGAAAAACACCGAAATTAATTAGCACATTTTAGTAGACATGGGGACGGGATTTAATTTTTGATGCTCTATGGGTTTTTGTTTAAAATTCACCTTTAATAAACTTTTTAAAACATGGTTCGGTAATCTATATAAATAAAAATGAGTGTTTGTTCGTATGTTTCTTATGCTTTCCTAAACCGTTCATTCGATTCCGAGGAAACTTGGTCTGCTTATTGCTTACACCTACGGGATGATTATAAGCTTAGTACAATTATCTAAAATTTAAAAAAATTGAATCTGAACCGCATTTGTTTACCAAGGATTAATCTCGAAATAACAAGCCGATAAAACAATAGATTATGTAGAAATGTTAAATTTAAGTAAAAGGTAAATAGTTTATTGCTATAGTACGCAAATGTCAAGCAAATCATTCTCAGAGATAACAGCAGTATTATAAATTATGAGAGAAAATGTTGGGGAGATCAATCCTGGGGGTTTTATATTTTTATTAAATTTTAGCGTGTTTCTCAGTAACCACCAAGAATATTATGGTAATAATAATTTCCCATCATCTTAATTTTCAAAAATAGTCTTTTCAACTATTTTAACGATTTGAAGGTATGAATATGGGTTATATGTTCATTCAATTTTAAAAGAAAATATTTTAATCTCAGTTTTAAAAATTAAATTTGAGAATTCTGAACGAATATCAAACGAGTCACGCGATACAAAAAGTAGTTTCTTTCATTACCATTCTGAATGAGCACCAAATTTTACACTTCTAAAAGAAAACTTGAATATGTGTTCGTATTTTATGTACTGCTATACTGTTCAGCCTATTTCGATAAAACATTGCCAAATTATTGATTGATTGCCTTTGATATTATTTTGTTTGGATGCAGCAACGTGCCAAATAAAAGCTATTTACAAATAAATTAGAATTAACTTTACTGATAAACAGAGATAAAAAAATTCAATGAGTCTTTATTCCATACCTACTAAATCTTCTACCACTTCCTTTCCCATAGCATCTTCTTTCCACTGCAATACATTACTTCAAATATTTTTTTTATTATTCCAAGTTATGTTGTGGCATTATTTAAGTAATTTCGATTTAATACTAAACACGCCGATATTCCGCAAATTCACTGGAACTGCCAATGTAAAGCGGTCATTTGATCACTGCTGTAGATTTGGTACTTTTGGTGAACTGATCCTGAATCATAGTGATACAAATTTAATTTCGAGTATTTCGAATTTTACGAAAGTTGATAGAAAATCCGGTAGGAGAGTGATGAATTAAAAGAACATTTTAAATTGTTTAAAGAAGTGCATGCCTCATGAATATCAAAATTTCAGTTTCAAAAATTTGCCGAGACAAGTTATGTAAAATAATTTTATTAAAATTTTTTTCAGCCATTAATCCTGGGTTGTTTGTCAAAGGTGAAGATTTATAGTAATAAAAAAATGACGTGGAAGTATGAAACCTCCATATTTTCAAAAGGAATAGCAGGTATTCTCCCTTTACTGGAGAAAACAATTTGTAGATCATGCGATCAGCATTATGGGCATTGAGATATATAATCAATATTAACTAAGACTCAAGAATTAAGCATCAATTTGAAGTCCCGCGGGGATTTCACATTTTACAACCTTGTTCTAAAAATATCTCAAGTATTACTTCTTATTCCGCCCCAAAACCGATCGAGAATCAGAGACTAGTAGCAAGATAAATCAGGATTTTCACTTTATCTTTATAAATTCTGCGGAAGTTTAAAAAAACTTACGGCAAATAGATCCATCATTGGAGCATTCATTGACACTAATGTTTCTATAGGAAAATACGTCGTCGAAGGTCTTGTCTTTCATTTCGTCTGTCACATTGCAGAAGATGAATAGTTTCCTCAAACTATTCCACTCGTGGGCCCCGTTGTTACTCTTTCGGGAAGAAAAACTTACATTTTTTTGTTGAGAAAAAGGGTTCTCAAAAGAAAGAACTCGGATTTTTTCAGGAGCATTAGAAGAGTATTTTTGTGAAAGACAGTTATTGACTTTTATTCTATGTACAAATTTGTTTCAAGCGTTAAGTAAGCAGTAAATTCGAGTGAGATCTGCTGAGAAACAAATTGTTTGCACAAGTGGACTTTTGAAAAATTCTTTTTGTCAGTCAAACTGTTGCTTAAGTGATCGGTAGTAATGTGTCTTTTGTAATATTCTATTATTTCGTAAAGACTAGAGTTTATTCTGTCTGACTTGTTTTAAAATCGTTTTTCTGATACATTTCCATATTGCAGTAAAAAAAAACCCCAAAGAATTTCATGAGTCTTAATTACTATCCATTGTTTTATGGAGCTCAGTAAAAATGAAAACTCTATGTTGTTTTTTAAAATACTTAATTTTAATTAGCATTGATTCGGGACCAGCTGCTTCAACCAAAAATTAGTGGTTGATAAAAAAAAATCTTCACATATTTTTTTATAAAAGATATATATATATATATATATATATATATATATATATATATATATATATTTGAAAATCTAACACTTAGGTAGTTGTTGTCGTGCTCCAATTTAGGATGAAAAAGAAAACATTTCTGATCCGGATAGAAGAACGGAGGTTTGAGTGATACAACTATAAAAAATTACAGCCCATTATAGCAACTCTGCAATTAAAAACAAAAAAAGTTATCAAAGGGATGAAGTGGCATAATCATGCTATTCCGGGCACTTTCAACTCCTCAAACTCTAAACCAAAACATAAAACATGCCGTTCTGGGCTTGAACCTTGGTGCTTCTTTAATCGAAGTCTGGCCATGAAACAAAAGCCCTCTACTCATGAGAAACATAAAACTAATAGCTTCCCATAAAGCCCACAAAACTTCTCTGAGAGAAAGTATTGTCGTCAAAAAGATGCCTATTTTTAAAGCCTAGCTTCAGAGAGTCTGCTGGAAAGTGTTCAAGAGACAAAGCTCAAAACAGAAACGAACCAGCTCATAATGTTATTTGAAAACATTTTCAGAAAAGAACGAACCGTTCCAAAGTAAGGGTGGATATTGTTGCTGTTAGAAGCATATAAGATTTCAATGATGATATAAAAATATCAACTTTAAATTTGTTTGATTTTCGGTTTCATGTTCCATGCTAGTCATTTGTAAGCATATTAATTCAATTACTATACAATTTTAAAAACAGTTTGGGATTCTTTTACTTCAGTATACTTATTTCTGAACTAGCTTAGCTTCTCTGGAAAGCTAAATATTTGGGGCAATTATGAAATAGTTATCACACATGAAGATATTGTTGAAGACATCTTAAGAATATTATTGATTTTAGTTTTATTAAGGATTTCTTCAGAATAAGAAAGAGAGAAAGGCATATATGATTGATCTTTGCAACTACGAGATAAAATTAATGAATATTTTGTTTTTATTTATTTTCTTTTTGTAAACTGACTTTCTAACACGTTAAAATTCTGATTGGATGTCGCGATATTTCTCGTAGTTGCATACATTTCCATAGAGATAACTTACTTTTGAACAAATTTTTTTCAATGCTTTTATTTGTAAATAAAGTTTATTTTCTCAATTTTTTGAGAAAATTTTTTTGTTATCATTTTATAATTATCCTGAAATCTTTATACACATTTTACTGAATTTATATCTTTCATTCTGTTCTTTGGTTTCATCAAGAGAGATCTGGTGTTAGAGTTTTTTAAAATCATTTTAAGAATACAGACACGAATCTAAAATTCCTGAATGCTACTTTTCAGTACCAGCAACGAGTTCGTTTGTTGTTGCTTGAGTCTTGGATGAATTCCAGTAGTTTTAAAGCTGAATCTCTAAAATTAATTAAAAACCTTTCGCTAAATCTGAGCTTTACTTTGAATCTAATATAAAAGAAGACATAAATTTATGATTTAAGATCAACTTTTAGAAAATCACGATGAAATTATACAGAAATCGAATTTGATGCCAGAATTAGATATGTCAAACCTTGCCCATTTTAACATTGAAAAATTGGTACTACAATTAAGATTGGAGTTGAGTTTTTCCTTTACCAAAAATTGACCACTTAACGTAACATATTTTTAATTATATGTCCCCTGGATGTTCTGTTTATTCATATCAGTGCTTATGACTACATTTTAATCTTGTAATTACGAGAGGACAAATAACTTAAACATTTTCCACATCGGTGGCTGGAAAAAAGCAATATCAAATTTTAGATTAAGATTCATATTGTAACCCAATCAAGAATTTTCATTTTTACTAAGTACTTTTCCTTTAAGAAAACCAAACAGCTTCAATAAAAAAAAGATGTGATGCTTTTGTTGCCATTTCCGGATTACAAACTTGCCTATCAGCAGGGAAAGTCTTGAATAATACGATTTATGAAAATCAATGCCCACCAAATTTTAACATTTTACACATTTTACTCGAACATGCCCCATTTAATTTCAGAATCTTTCTGTTACGAGTAAGTTATAACCCAATCAATTTAATATTTTGTATCTTCAGTTATTTTTCTAATCTTCTTATGATCATGAATTACACATCGGCAGTTAATCTTACCCTTATAAAAAGGGAAACATAATTTCATAAAATGCAAACTATTCGAATGTATGTAAATTATTTCATTGATGGATCAGATGGTTTTTCTTTAAGATTCCATATGATGTAATTATTTCATTTTCTAAATCTTGTTTATAGCTGAATCTTACATTTCAATTCGAATTTCAACCAGGTGACACAGTATTTAAAGTTTTGCAATGAAAGTATTATAATTTAAAGAAAATGCTTATTTTGGGAAATGTGATGAAATAACATTTTCTGAGGAATGGAAATGCTTTACAATATATTGGAACACTTGGAAATTCAAAATAATATTTTGTATAATTTTGTACATTTGTACAAAAATCAAAATATTTTTTGTATAATTTATAAAATCTATAATTCTTGATCATAGATTTTATTTCAGTTTAACTATTTTTATTGAAATCCGTTCAGGAAACTTTTAATCAATTAAAGTAGAATTTATACTGGTGAGCAAATTTCTAAATTTAGATTTAGATTTTTCGGGTATCTGTGTTTGGCGCAAGGTGTATCCGGGTCTGAAATGAAATAAATTCAGGTTCTTGAACAAGGCCTTTGAAACCCGAAAGCGACTTTCTTCGATTTTTGTCGGACGCAGAAGTTACCGGAAGAGAGGGGAGAAATGTTTTTTCGTCTCCTCCAGTAACGGTAGAAATCAATGAATATGCATGAGATCTTGTCATGAATATTTTAGAGGTTCCCTGGACAGTCTGGTAGCACGAGAATCCGGCGCTTTTATCTTGTAACAGTATAAAGAATTTTATTTGAACACTGAGACGGTAGTTTATTATTTGGTTTGAGGCATTTTTTCCATCCTCTCTTCTTTGTTTAAATTTTTTTTTCTTTAGCTAGTCAAAATGGTTCTGTACATACTTAATAGCATCTTCACTTCAAATTTTTTTTTTTATCTGCATTCAGTTGTAATTTAATGCACTTTGTTTGGAGATTTAGCACTTTTTCACCTCAATTGCGTAGCGTGAGGGGCATAATTTTGTCTATAAACTTTTAATAGTTTAAATTAAACTTTTATTTTTCATGTTGAATTCGGCATTGATAATATTAGCATTAATTTATAAGGGAATGGTGGAAAAGCAAAAATAACATTAGTGGGTGAAATACGGAGTTTCATAAAAACATACAGAAGAAGGATGGCACGATTTAAGAAAACCTACAAGCATATCACAGTTCGCTGAACCTGAAATTATCTTTCCGATTTCTCCAATTGCAGAGTTACAGCCTTCCAACATCAAATGGTAATCGTAATGTTTGTGTGAATTTTCAGGTAATTCAAAGCTAAAAATGAAATAAAAGGTTCAGCAAAAAGGGATAAAAATTCTTTTGAGAGTTTGATTGAAGCAATAAAAGGAACAAATAATCAAAACTGAACTTATTGACTGTCATTTTAGAAGACTGAATAACAAATTAAATATTTAACCACCTTTTTTTCTGTTTTTTAGTGCATGTAAAATAAGCTTACTTATATTCATGGCAAAAACAGATGACTATTTTATGGTATCACATGAAGTTTAAATATTCGAATAAGGACATTTTAAAAATGTTCTAGATAAGGGAATTCTTTTCACATTTACTTTAAAACTTGATATGTTCTCTCCTTTTTTGTGTTATCTATATTCTTCAACTTTAATCAGCATTAAGCTAAACAGTTCGGCTTTTGCCGATTATATTTTTAAAGAGATCTTCCCCTAAACAAATCTCTTACTCATTCATTAAAACAAATCTTTCACTAATTGAATTTGAAAAGTGAAGTACCAGATCTCATATTAATATAAAAACCCTGCATAGTAAATAATTAATTCATAAATTTATAAAGTATGAACTTTTTCGCTTTTCATTAACATTTTCTAATACTCATTTTTACAAGAATAGTTCACAATAATACTCTAATTTTAAAACTTTTAATGTGATTTTTAAAGTAAAACAAATTTTGCATCCATAAGTAAGCTTCTTTCATTCTGAAATGAAACTTTTATCAGTGTTTTTGATAGGCTGGAAGAGAATTAGAAAAACTGATTATGTATTTTTATTTTAAAGTGAAAATAGCTATTAACAGTTCAATTGTAAGAGCCACATTCTTTAGTAATTTTTCTTTTTCTAATCTTTCTAGCTTATTAAAAACATATTTATTTCTCATGTTTTATTAATTGAGATGTTTCTCTCAGTCTAGAATGCAATAAGAAAACTGAGAATAAATTTTGAATCTTACGGGTGTTGTTCATTTTTTTTTAAATCTTAAAAGAGGACAATTAAAATTATCTTGGAAAACAGAATTTTCTCTGTACTGGCTTTTCAGATGTTTCTAATCAATCAAATAATTATAATTGAAACACAAATTATGAATGCTCAAATATCCACCAATCAACACTCTAAACTATTTTCTCCCTGATGAAGCATTAAAAAGGAAAATTAATATTAGTAAGTCATTTTTGTCTCATTTTACACTAAAAAAATCAATATAGTGACATTTTATCAATATAGTGACATTGCATTTTACACAAACAAGGAGTTGTTTTTGTATTTTATGAAAAACTAATTAACCCATTAATAAGTTTACACTGTATAAATTCATATACAGTACAGAGTTTCCCTTGTTTTCTTCATTCATAAATCACCTCAAAATTAATTTTACTCTGAAGTCGACCCCGATTTGCCAAAAAAAAAAAAAAAAGAACCCTTGAAATGTATGCGGAATAGGGTCTCTTATATGCATCAAGTTACCCTTCAACTTACTTTACATTTACCTAAACGAGCTCGTAAGTCATATTTCGCATTCCGAGGGATACGTGAGATTTTTTATTCACAAAAAAGAATCTTTTCTCTGTATTGAGACGTCCGTCCCCAAAGAAAACTAAAAACACGCTGCTCTAAAATATATTTGCATCATATCTTAGAAACAAAAGACAAAATAAAAGGATAAAATTTAGACAAGTGATATTTGGGATCTTACCGATTTGACTGGCATTTAAATTTCAATAAACTTCTATTGAAAAAGTTTTAATTCATGCACTCAAAAACTGGTAATAATATTTAAAAATATTTTTTATGTCTTTGGAAACCTCTTTTACTTTCCCTTATGAAGTAAATTAATGTAAAAAAAAGAAAAATTGAGAACATTTTATTATACATCGAAATATACTTTTAAAAAAAATCGGGATTCCCCTTTAACATTCGAAGCTCAAATTTTTATGGTTTATAACTCTACTCAGCAATCTACCCGATTTTACAAAATATATTTAGTATTCAGGTTGTTTTAATCTGTATTTGTATTGGAAACCGTGTGTTGCAATTTGAAAAATTGAGTTTTTGTAGATATTACTTTGAAGATGAGCACTTCAATGGGAAAAAATAATATACACTCTTACCTCATATTTAAGAATATTTAATATAAACAAGCATTTGTAATCGAGTTCTGCGATATTTAGTTGCGGCATAATAAGAAATATCTGAATATTTACTTAGAATAAATCCTTAATTTTTGAAACATAGATTAATTGCAAACTTTTTATGAAACAGCTTTAAAAAAATAAAGATATTACTAAGCTTACTCTTGCCCTTGAAGCATTTAGAAAATATTTATTATTCGTAAAGGAAAAAAGAAACAAAACAAAACCCGTTAAATCTATAAAGAAAATAAAAACTGTCATCATGTCAATTTCAAAGGAAATGTCTATATTCAGGACACTGATCTTGTCTCCATAAATTGTGATACTGAATTGAAATTTTTAAAGATTTATGTAACATTTTTGAAAAAATTAAAAAAAGATTATTATAAACGATATTTTCTCTTAAAATGTTGCTTCCTTAATTCATTACTATAATAGATGTTACTTTTATATTATTTTCTCTAATCAAAAATTGTAAAGTAGGAGAATCAGTAAAGGAATAGTAAGAAAATATTATTTAACATTTTTGATCACATTATTTCTATCAATATATCCAAGTGGTTTGAAAAAGTAATATTTAATTGCTTTATAGTTATTTAGCATCACCTCCCTACTCAAAAGGATGAACGGGGGAACAAACTATGAAAACAGAAATTAATACGACTAGTGTAAAAAATAACACAACTTCTAGGTTTATACAAAAAATGTATTATTAGATTATTTATTGCGTATGTTTATAAAATACAGCATTTATTTTCTGTATGAATATGAAAAACATTATTAAATTTTCAGAAGAAAAAAACTAATTGCATATCATTTTTGATTAATTTCCTGTAAATATTTATAATAAAATACATTTTTGACCTTTTACATTGACTTCATCAAAGAGTAGCATCCAAAGTTTTTAATCAATTTCTTAAAAAAGAATTAATAATTAAAAAATTTTATTAAATTTAAAAAAATTAACTTTAAACCACAGCATAAGTTTTAACTATTGTCTTTTATCTACATATTCTTAAAAGTAAGTTTTTTCGTTACACTATTATTGACATTGTTAGAAAAAAAGTTATAATTTTTATAAACTTCTAAACATACTTGCATTCTTCTTGCTTAAAATTAGTTAACATGATTATCAAGTATTTTAATCAAATCCCAAACATCCTAGTTAGTTATTTCGGAAACAATAGTATGCAGGAAAGTGCAAGACCCAAAATTTTTCTATTTGAATAATTTTCTAATTTTATTAATATGGATATTTTGTAGGTCAATTTGAAATTTTTAGCAGACATTTGATCACTTTGTATTGATTTTTAATTGTAAATTTCTCATGAAATTTTTTTCTTAAAATAGCATTCATAAGAATTTATATAATAGACTATAAATAAATTTATAACAGAATCAAAATTACATTATAGATAAACAGAATGCATAATAACAGAATCAGAATTATATTCGACGCATTTTAAATTTAAATTTAAAACAACTGGCTAAAATGACATTCCTGTGGGCCCCAGGACGAAAGTAAATCATGGGCTTTCGGGGATTTATCTACTAAACTTCTTGATATATCTGTAACTAAGAGCTTAATGTATAATCTAAATTCCTACCTGGAGCCCTCTGTGAATTTGATAAGATGTCAAGAAGAAGAGCAAAATGTCTCTTCTATAGTACAATATACATTATTGTGGAAAAAGTTATGATTTATATAGAAAACACTAAGAATAAGGGATATTTGATTAAATATATAAAACAAGCAAAAATTCTAAAATATTTTTAGAGAATGCTATTAGTATTGTCTAATAATAAGTTAATCTGAATTATATATAACATTTTAAGCTATCCCAATGTTTTATCCAATAAAAATTTTTATTACTTCATATAATAACTATTAATAAAAATTATATTTAAAAATTAAAAAATTATATTTAAATTTATATATTATTTTCACTTCAAACAGTTTGATTGACTGCTGCTCGCTATCGTTTACTCGATGTTCAGAATTTCTAGAGAAAGGTTTTGGCTTTCGCGAAGAAGTATCATTTTTGTATTAAAAAAATTAACTATAGATTATTGATATTGAATAATATATCGATTGAGCTTCTAATATTGCAAATCGATTGGAACGCAACCACATTATAGATTTCTTCCAGACTTCATCACACGCTGACAAATTCTACCTCTGTCAACAAAATGATGAATCCGGGTTTTTGATTCACGCCTTCCAAACCCCCGAGCAGGAAAAGAAAATCTTAAAATGGAGCCATTGTTATGGTATTCATTTGCAGAAATGCTACTCCCAGAGGGTAATGCTCAGATAAGAAGTCTTGTTTTCCATTTATTCTGCCACTTCACAGTGATTAATGGTTTTCTCTTTGTATGCCGTCTTAATGCTATTTTTGCCAAAACCAAGTCGCTCTCTTTAAGTGAAAAAAGCCGTTTATCAAAAGACAGACTTTTGAATAATGTGGAGAAGATATTTAAAGAATTCTTGAATAAAATATTATCTTTTAACTTTTAAAATATGTTCTAAATTCGTGAATAAGATATAGTATAACTTCAGAACTAGTAAAATACATATTTTTATAAACAAAATTATATGTACTAACATGAGCCAGGATTTCCTGGAATACCTTCTTCTTTTCTTGTATACAGCCGACCACCCCGCCACCCCTGAACGTAGCAGTATCGACAGGATTTGTTGTGGTCGACTGCTGAATTAGCATTGTCCAACCTTACATTGACTGAACAGTCAAACTAACATTCCTTTCGGGGTAGTAAACAACCGTCTTTCTCCCCATCTGCACACTCTCAAACAGTTGGAATGAAACTATCAATCTTTAACATCATATCCTTCAGGGTTTTGAGATGACCTGGTACGATCAGTACTGTACTTAAATCATTATTTACAATCTTCAAGTTATTCCTTCACTCTGAGATCTCCATACATTCCATTAAATGTTGGTAAACCGTACTCATTTTTCCACAGATGCATTTATTTTCCTGCCTTCTTCCAAATCTTTGGAAATATGCATCTCCCATGTCCAGATATTATTTGAATTATAAGTGGATGGTATCTTCTTATTTTTATTTTCTGATTAGGAAAAAAATCGAAAGTGATTCTTCCTTTTTTGGAAATGTAGCATCTTTCAAACCATTGTATCTTTATTTCTTCTCTCAATTCCCCTTTTAAGTCAACATTTGATTTGGGGACAATAATATTAAAATTATCTTTCTGTGTCGCCAACTTCGCATAGCGATCCGCCTTTTCATTACCATATATCCCAATATGGGCCTTAATCCTATTAAACTCTATCGACTTGTTAATTTTAACACTTTTTATCACTTCTTTTATCGTCCATATTTCCTAATTACAATTGTGAGATGACTGTAAGGCTTTCATGGAATACTTGATGGATTTTAGTAAATAAGACTTGCTGATTGCAATAAGGATCTTTGATCCATCATCCTCAGATTTATTATGTAGAATGAAATATATTACTATAAATATTTGAAATATATTTCAGAGTAAATCAATAACATTTGAAATGCTCTACTTCTCTTTTTAATAGAAATAAAATTGTGGCTGAATTGAAGATAACTTATATTCCATCACTGAATATTATGCATATCATTAAAGACTAAATACTGAATTTAGTAACAGAAGTCTGGAAGATACCTTTCTTCAGAATGATTAAGCATTTCAATTTTCCAGGCGTATTCAGAAATTTAACGAAATCATCAAAAGACTCATTTTTTTTCAGGATAAAATGAACTATGAAAGTTAAATCTGCAAATAATTTGTGAGTATTTTAACCATATTATTAGACAAATGTATTGAGTCAATTCCTTTTTATATGAATGACATTCAAATGAGAAAAAAAATTGCTTCTTTTAATGGCATGAAAAAGATTAATCAAAATCATATAGATTCTTACTACATTCTTAGATTTGTTTAAAAAAATCTTGTTTTATAGGCAAAGTTGGTAGAGTATAAGGTAATATGAAGTAACGGAACTCGACATATTTCGAAAATGATTGGAGGAGAATTATTTTCAAACTATCCAAAAATTTGAGTTTAGAAAAACTTTATGCAGAAATGTACACCGAAACTCATTATGGTAAAACAAAATGGCCAAAGAGGGTTTCACAGTCAACATAATAATTCATTCTCAGCTTATAATAATGAATATACAAATAGTACAGCCTTTTTAACAAATAAAGGAAGATATATTGTGTAGAATTTCTTTATCATTTTAAATAAACTGAAAAATGCAAAGAATAATGAATTAAAAATCATAAATTTTAATTATTGGTGATTATTTGCGGCACAAAGTGTAGAAATATTTAATAAATGAAAATATTCCAGAAATATAAAATAATTTCTTTATTTAGAATTATTAATAGAAAATCCAAAACTTGATACCGACTCATTCCTGCTAGCCATGCTCTATTGTAGTAATGATGATATAAATAACATTTTTCAAAGCAGAGGTTGATTTAAATAACACTTTTCAAAGCAGATTTAAAAATCCTTTTTTCAGAGCAGAGGTGAGCACTAAACAATTCGAAGTATATATTTTTTCTCATTATTAATATATTACTTCCACTTTCTGGATTACTTGTCTACTTACAAAATTGCAAAAAAGTGCCCTTATTCAGTCAGAAAAAGTTTTGTGACGAGGAGTTTACCTCTCCTAGAAGTTGGAGAGATAATTCTATTAACAATTAAATGTTTCTGTTATTTACTAAGAGCTTCCTAAAGCCAGCTGTAAATCTGGGAAGATCAATTGGCCTCCAAATCTTTCAAGGATGGTCGAATTCGAAGGCATCGCCTAATTACCCGCTTTCAGCTAAGAAGTGATAACTCGTGAACCGAGTTTTGCAGGTTCTATCAATTTTACAACATAAAATGATAATGAAAAGTCTAGATAGGTTAATAAGAGTTTTATATGGGTTACTTTTTAAGTGTATAATTATAGTCTGCACCGTTTTAAAGGCAAGTAATGACTTTTTATCAATGATTTATTAATTAATTAGCTTCAGAACCAAGGGCTTTTACAGCGAATATTATTTTTTCAGTTTACAACAGAGACTATGATTAGTTAGGAACACATATTTCCGAAATTTTTTATAAAAAAAACATGTTTGAACTGTGCTGTATGCTGCCTCAGGTTGCTATTTGCTTTTAGTTCCGAATTATTTCAAGAACGTTTCACTCTTTTTCATTATAAATATTTTTTATTTCTTGAGATATTTTATGGTCATTCTATCACCATTTTTTTTGGTAATCTAAGGAAAATATTCTTAAAAACCAGAAATGATTGGATTTCAGGGCATATGAAAAAGATATATTTAAGACATTGAGGGATACATTAAAACAAATAAAATGTTGCATATCCGTTCAGTATAAGCATGTAGAATTTCAAATTATTTTTTCACACAGCTTTTAAACATAATTTTACATCAAATTACTTCTGCTTGAAATAAATAGATATTTTTATCTGCTACCCTCTGGATTCACAGCATTGATCTGACTACGAGAAATTCCAAATCGCAGATTCGCCTCAAAACAAATCTCGATGCCAAAATTTCTTTTTCGCAGTTCTTTCATATCCAGTTCGATCTCGTAACCTATGTTATTGTTACAGACATAGACATAGTGTGTCTATGTGCTGGCAGTTTCAACGTATCCATTAAAATATGTAATTTCTTCAAATAAATCAGCCATAGAATCGAATTATTTACATCTGGTTCGAAAAATGCAATATAATCAACTTCAGATACAACCCTTAATATCATGATCTCATCTTCCTCATCATTAGTTTAATTTTCTTCTAAATTTGACATAAACGACTTCAAATCATTATTAACAATGACCTCTCATCCCTGATTAAAATTATATATTGAGATTACTTGGCGGGTTTTTTT
The DNA here is from genome assembly GCA_026543055.1 of Argiope trifasciata. NCBI lineage: Eukaryota > Metazoa > Arthropoda > Arachnida > Araneae > Araneidae > Argiope > Argiope trifasciata. The sequence goes on from JAPMOQ010031816.1 coordinate 189,266, forward strand.
AAATGTAATTATTAATTTGATCCAAAAACAGATAAACGAAGAGTCTCGTGTTTCTTCTTCGTCACTAGCTACACCTGGTTCCGGTGGAAGAATTGTGAATTTAGGGTAATGAAATCACTCATCCGATAAAGAATCCCAAGCGTTTTCTCAGCTGTTAGAGATTTCTTGGTCCATGTACAACAATAAAAATGATGAAATTAACTAGCAATCACAAAATAAGCAGCAACTGAGCTAATGGGAAGAAAAGAAACCACCAAGAACATGTTCCATACTCATATTTGCGATAGCTTACACAAGAGAATTTGTTTGTCGAAGAAGACTGATACCAAGAAATATTTCGAGAACATTCGAACATTTTTATGCTCCTTGTTCCTTAGCATGAAATTTTTTTAAAAAAAATTCATTGATCCCTTAGTTCAAATTTAAATTTTAATTGTATTTATCATTTTATTTCAATCCAAAAAAAGTTTGCTCAAGTTTAACCAAGATTAGTTATTGAGTCCGTGAAACACCAAAACCAACCAACTAAAAGTATCGGTGAATTGGGGGAAAAAAGTGGAATCAGGCAATTGCTTTATTTATAGAGCAATTGGAAAATTTACAATGCCTGCAAAATTTCTTTTTTTTTTCATGGATATTTTTAATCTTTTGAACAACAATGATGATTTACAAAAAACTATTTACGTTTATTTCAAAAAAATGATAATTTTAACATTACTTAATGGGTTGAAACTTTGACATTTTTTTAGGGGTGAATTTAAAGAATTTTTTTTAATTAAATTATTTAAATTCTATTTTTTCACTAATAATTCAATAAATTCAGTCTATTTAAAATTGTTTAAGAAATGTTTTAAGTAGATTTGAATTGTTTCTTTTATTTTACTGATATTAAATCCAATTGTCCTATTACGAGGGCAGCGGCGCAATGTAGTTTAAAAAACTATAAAGGCAGAAATCAGAATCGCTCAGCATTGAAGTGTATTGCGTGGCAGAATATTTGGTATAATTTAGGCAACATCAGAAACAACCATTCAATAAAAATATAATCAGATTTAACAAAAAGTTCAATTTCCTGTTCAACTTTTAAAGAGGATTAAATACTGTAATAATATACAACTATTTTTTCAGTCAGTATATGAACTTCCCAAAAGATTTGCGAGGACTAAATTTCACATCGTTCAAAGACCCTTAATCATGTGCAGTAAAATAGTTTTGTTATTCTATCATTTTAGTTTTCTCGATTAAATCTGTCGGAATTATGAAGCTCTGAATATCACATTATTTTAACAATGAATAATTTCAAACAGTTTCTTGGGGGGACCCAGGCTTAATTTGGGCCATTTTAAGACTGCATTGAAGCGAAGTGAATTGTCGCGCCAATATGGAGATTGAATTCCTTCAAGGATCAAACCTGAGATATTAGGGCTCGTAGCCACTTAACATATCCACTAGCAATAACTGATAACTGTTCAGTGGCTGTTAACGGTCTATTAATATATCACTGCAGTATTAATCAGATTTTTATAATTCCTTTAATTTCAGCATAATTAGAGTTGAGCTTTTTGTTATTAAAAATTTCAGTTTCACAGGAATACATTACTAAATATAAACTTATTATAGCAAGGGGATATATAATTTTTTTAATATATCAGAACGTTTATAAATTAAAAATGCTTAAAGTAGTATTTTTTATTTAATTCCTTTTTATTAGATGTTTGTACTTATAATTTATATCAATTATATGATAATTTATATCAAAATTTGACTTTTTTTAAAGAATTAAATTGGATATTATGTACATATTGAATCATGTTTGGCTAAAATTGAACATAATGTTTCAATTAATAATACATACTATATATTAATTAAATTTTTCCTGAAAATATTAAATTTCATACTCGACGATAAATGCTAAAAATTATCTTTTTGTAAATTTGGCTTTCAGTGAGTGTGAATTTAATCTCTGAATTTGAGAGTTTGTCACCTTGATGAAAACACTAAGATATATTGAATGGCAAAAATATGTATAATTGGAAAGATGATGCTCCGATATTTGGATGCATGTATTTTCGATTTGTTCTGTGATATTTCGAAAGCTATGGATAAAAATGCCAGAATTTAGAAAAATTTTTAATTAATAGGAATTTTAGCTAAAATTTTAAAAAAAGAAATTCTCCTAGGTGTAATTTTTACACTCCAAAATATATATCTACTAAGTGTGGTTTGTTTAAGGCGAAAGGTCTGCATCACGAACACATACACTGATGAGAAAAAAAATCCCAACACTAGGATGAAGCTGTGCTAGATAAACGAAATTTGGTAGGCGTGTTTATACATCTGAAAGATGACGTCGATTCAAATTTCGAGCAACGCGCGTAAGTGTGGCGCTAGTAGCGACACTATGAACATGCAAATGAGGTTTACTTTAAATAAGCGCTGTAAGGTTCGAGATCGTTATTTATAGTTGAGATTTTACGTAGTAGGTTAATGTTAGTCAAAGATGCTTCTGAGAAGACGAAGAAGCCATTATCAACAGCTCACTGAGTTTGAACGAGTTCGTGTTGTAGGGCTACGAGAAGGTGGGTTTTCTTTCCGCGATATTGCTGAAAGACTTGGCAGGAATCTATCCACTGTGCATGAGTATTGACGGCAGTGGTCAAGGGAAGGTACTGCCTCAAGAAGACCAGGTTCCGGGCGGCCACGTGGTACTACTGAGAGAGAAGACCGTCGTATTCGGCGTATGGCTGTGACTAATCGTACTGCGTCTGCAGCTGAAATCCGAGCTGCAGTTGGCACCACAGTGACACAACGAACTGTTACAAATCGGTTACTTGAAATACAGCACCAAGCCCGACGCCCTGTACAGTGCGTTCCACTGACTCCAAACCACTGCCGTTTACGTCGTGAGTGGTGTCAAGCTAGAGCTCATTAGATGACGGAAATCTGTTGTGTTTTCTGATGAAAGCCGGTTCTGCCTTGGTCGCAGTGATAGCCGTTTGTTGGTTAGAAGGAGGCCATGTGAACGCCTGCTAGTGACCTGTCTGCGGCCTAGACACACAGGGCCTACTCCTGAAGTTATGGTTTGGAGAGCAATTTCGTATGACAACAGGACCACTCTCGTGGGAATCCCACGCACCCTGACTGCAAATTTGTACGTCAGTCTAGTTTTACAACCTGTTGTGCTGCCATTCACGAACAGCATTCAAG
>JAPMOQ010031816.1:207472-261754 GCA_026543055.1 Argiope trifasciata
GTAATTCGAAATCTTTCTATCCACCAATTTCTAGTAGATCATTTAAACAGCTTCGGGAAGATTGTCTTTCAACTGTAATGTAAGAAAACATCATTTTAATTCGCGTTTCGCTGCGAAGTTTCTGTCCCGAAGCTATTTAAATGATCTACTAGAAATTGGTGGATAGAAAGATTTCGAATTACACTTGTGGACGGAAAGCAGATATCAATTCGAAACTATCAAAAATAAATTTACCTGTGTTGAATACCCCCTGTCAATGTCATATAAAAAGTCGTATGTTCTGTAAATGTTGTGTCACTCTGTACTCTCGGTATTTAGTTGTAAGCATGCTTTCGATTAACTTAAGAATAGCGGAAAAAATTAGAATGTAAATAAATGCCTTTATATTTTCCTGAAAGATGCTGTATTTAGAAAAATGCACAAAGGGGGTATTCAACACAGGTAAATTTATTTTTGATAGTTTCGAATTGATATCTGCTTTCCGTCCACAAGTGTAATTCGAAATCTTTCTATCCACCAATTTCTAGTAGATCATTTAAATAGCTTCGGGACAGAAACTTCGCAGCGAAACGCGAATTAAAATGATGTTTTCTTACATTACAGTTGAAAGACAATCTTCCCGAAGCTGTTCAGTAACACACAAAATCGAATGTGACCGAATACTTTTGATTGCATATTGGATCAATCGATAGGTAGCTAATCTTGGTGCTTTCTAATTATTGGATTTGCAATAATACGAGATAGATATCTCTGCTGAGAGAATAAGTGTCGTCTCATTTCGAAATAATTAGTGTCCAACACTGATATAGTTTTTCTACCCATAGTTTCCTATTTTTAAAGGGATTGTGTCTGACAAGTAAAAATAATTTAGCCAGATATTTAATGCTCACGAAATTTAAATATCAGGAACTATTGACCGACTTCAATAACAATCAGAATGACTATTTTTGTTAATCAGTGATGCTGGGCTTTGTTTTCTGTCATACCTTGAAAGGGATGTTAAAAAAATAATTAGGATTTAAATTTATTTTTATAATGCTTGTTTAACGCATGTATGATATTTCGTTGCATTGTATTGCTCTGCCATACAAATCATAGTGCACATCAGTTCAGGAATGACCATAGAGCAGCTGCCAATGGAGGTAGCAAATTTATACAAGCCATTCTCTGGATTCGATGGATGCCTCAATTGCCTCCGGTGAACCTCAGGGGTTTGAGGACCTTGTATGCCAACTTTCCATTATGATCCATCCAGATTGTGATCTATACAAAATAATATTTAAATGCTTTTGCTTATTTTACAATTGTTCAGTATTTCCGGATATTCCATGTTGCTAGTGGAGAAGAAAATGAAATGATGAGTCTGTTTAATTTAAGAATTCCTTGTGGTCCATTCAAATATTGAATTTTTTTAATACTTACTTCCTTGACTTTGGACATCGAACTTTTCAATAAAAACAAAGCCACTAGCAAATTCTCTCAATTGTACGTTAGCAGATAAATCGTACTGAAGGATTTCATTAACTGTTAAATTATCCAAAGCTGGATTATTGCAAGAGTCCTGATCTATACTTATTTAAGTCACACTGTAGTTTAATGCATGCAACTTCAATTTTTCAAACGCAGGCTATGAAATTCTGTTGATATTGTTAGAGCGCCTGTATGTGCCCAAATTTCGAGGATGACCTTACTTATTTAATTTTCAGCTATATCTAAAAAGAGCATCATCTTTTATACATTTCTGGTATTCTTTTTATTTTGACAAGATTTATTTTAATACCGAATTAATACTTGTTCTTCATTAATCTCAATTGATGTTCACTGATACTCTCCAATACTTGAGAGGAACAAAATCGCTCGATAAGACGAGGTTTGGTTCGAGTCTCTTTTGATTTTCTGGAAAATCGTTCTCATATTTAATGAGTCATGTAAGTAACAAACATCCAATAATTTTTTGAACATTAAGATTGGTTGATAGGTTAGCAGTAACAGTTATATGAATGCACTTCAACCAAGGCAAAACAGGTTTAATCGCTTGAGAGATCTCCATTTGAGAAAATTATACGCGATGTAATGGCAATGAAATTAATAATTTGTAAATGATGGATCAACTAAAAAGATAATAGTTGTTCACGGATATTCTTCGGTGCCAACTGTACAAGTTTGACTGGTGTCAAATTGGAAGCCAAGATTAATAGTTTGAAGATCGTTTCCCAATATTTATCGGAATGGTTAGAAGTCCTACTGGAAATTCTCTTAACTCTGATTTTTGCAGTACCTTTTTTTCATTTTATGAATTCGGAATCTTTCATGGCTATGCAATTTTTATGCTGTCTCACAAATGCACGTATTTCTCTCCATTTAAAGCTTCCTTCAATTAGGCCTTAAGATAAATTGCTACTCTTTTGTATTTTGTGAGTTTCCTTGAATGCATCTACTGTTCATTGAAAGTCTAATGTTGCTTTATTTAGATTTTCCGTAATTTTGCTTTGTTAAATTTGTTTTTAAAACAACCGTGTCTGAGTATACCAAGAAATTAGATGGGATTTCTATGGATGGTTTTGTATCTTCTAAAAATTTATTTGGAGAAGAAGATGTAATGGTTGCAAGTATAGTGACTATTCATTGTTTCTTCGTTTGATTATTCTGCTAACAATTATGGATGTTTATGGATAATGCATAAATTATTTGTTTGAATGAAGTTTATAATGTTATTTCCTATTTGATCCTAAAAGTTTGTTGTGACCGCTTAGATCTTCTCAGATTAAAATATGTTTGGCTTGAAATGTACTATTTACGTATGTACTATTTATTAAATGTACTACATAATGAAATATACTTGAAAGGCACTATTGCATCTTGCATTTTATAGTTTATAATTTTATCGTCACCGAATAATTCCTCTAGAAGCTACGGCGGTTTCGACTGAAAAAGTCAAGAGCATCGGTAACGCTTTCAACTTGTTGATCTGAATGTATTGCAAGAGTGTCAAATACTTTACTGATTGCCCATCGTATATTGATCTTTCAAAGATTACTATATGATTAAAGCTTATTGCTGTGATCTATAGATAACTGAGGTGTGGTCGTAATTAATATAAAAGAAAGCGGAGGAAAAGGAGGAAGGCAATTTGTGCTCTTTCATTTTATTTCACATACATGCACTGCAATACTAAATAATTTATTGAATTGTTCCTTTTTTGATAAGGTATTTTCTATTATAACTTCCTCACGTATCCTTATAATGTTAAATTAATTTATAAATTTTCTTTGTTTGAAGAAATAGTTAAGATAACGAACAAAAATATGGACTATCAAAATATATTGTTATTAAAGGTTTAAATTATCTTACATGAAACAGTCTTTTTCAAATAGGAGCATTACGGGATATACTCACATATTTTTATTCAATGTCCTAATTTTACTTCTGATCTTTTAACTCTCTTTTAGTCGTCGATTTTCAGTTTAAAAGACCAGACTCAAAACTTTTTAACTTTTTAAAGGCCATTGAGGTTTTTCATAGCATTTAAAAATGAGGATTTAATTTCATTCTTGTGCCAATCGTTATAAACCATAGATCGTCTTAATATTTGACATTTTACAATGTATCCTTGTTTTATTTACACCTTTTGCTCTTTTATGATGGAACTGTTTAAAAATCCTTGTGAATGGTACAGTTTGTCTTGCATTGACGCTTGTGTCAAAAAACCCAAATCATACCATACGCATACTGACTTTACATTTGCAATTAAATGTCGTTCCCATAAAAAGATAAATTCTGTTCATGCAATCTATGCACTTTTAATTTTTCTTGGTACTCACTGGTGTGGTATATAAAAAGGCAAAAGCCATACTGTAGGTGCAGTTATTTTCCATCTTTTATTCATTCCCATCAATATTCACTTGCTACTCAATATCGATAAATGTGTGCGATTCTCATTTGCATAACGCAACTTCCTTTTCACTACTTAATACTTTTGATGTTTCTTTAATTAAAAAAACTCGAATATTCATTGTGCAATTTTGTGAATTACTTTTTGAACGTTAACTCGTTTTTGTGAAAGGAGTGTAACTATATATATACGTGAGCGTGTGTTTCTGTGTGTGTTCTAATTATCATGCAATTTAGCAACATATTTTGTGAGCTAATAGTATCTTACCATTCTTTTTGAACTCTCAGGAGCATTGGTTTGAAGAGGACACTGATATCAATTATAATCTCATTTGCTTTCACTATGATTTGGGAAATTTAAGATTATAAAATATCACTGAAAATTTTATAGGACTTCTGAAATGATGCCTATAATAGAAAAAAATGGCTGAAAAATAAGGGATTATATGCACTATTATTAAAATAAATACATTTCTTTAAAGTATAAATATTAAATGTGATATTTTATTCAGATAAGCTATCTCAAAATTAGAAAACGCATTTTCACATTCTATCCCTAAAACATCCTTTTTGCAAATATGCCTGCCACCGGCTGCACTTTTTTTTATTCCGTCAATCTCCCGAATTCCCCTGACATACCGAATTAACTTCCAGCGAAGTCGAAGCATTTCAATAGACCGTGTTTCGTCAACTATGTACCGCCAATAATGCCAAATTCTATTCCGCCTGTAGATTCCACAATTAATTGTGCCCTAACTTGGGTCTTCCCTGGAACGCAAGGAACAGGAAGGGCAGATCCCCCGAGGAAGGAAGCAATTCAAGAAAACAGATTAGTCGGTCGGCGGGCAATATATATTAAAACAGCGAAGGGGAATTTGTGAGCTACTGGCATCTGAAATGGCAAAGAATGAGGAAACGGTACCAAAGTAGAGTTTTGAACACTATTCAGTACTTTAAAAAAATGAAAGTAGGAGATTTACCTATTTCTTTCTTCTTCTCTTAAAATCAGCTTTTAAAGAGCGTTTATTAAATTAACGATACATTTAATTTCATTTAATCTCATTATAAAAACCTCTTTTACATTAAACAGCCTTTACTGCATACGATTGCAACAGTTTTGTTTCATATCTTGAAATTTATACACATATTAATATTATTTTCAAGAATGATATTGTGTCATTCAAAGAATCGAAATGCATTTTAATCATATGTTAAGCATGTATGAAAATAAATTTATAAAATATAATGTTACTATAGCATGTAATTTCACTTTTTAAAAACTTTTGGCTTATGTCTATGTTAATCGTCTTCGTAATTTCAATTTTACTATAGAGCTCTAACTGTAAGATTGTTAAGTGAAAAGATGCAAGTCATGCTTCAGGGTTGAATTTGAAAATGCTGTCTGACCTAACAAACACTAAACAGTCACTAAATAATGGAATAGAGGATATTTCTTCACTAAAAAGCGGGCGGACATTCTCTCCAACAACGGCGATTGATGTTGGCGCTGAAGTTTTGAAATCGAATAGATATGTCTTCGATTTCAAATTTTTCCCATTCCAGATAGTAAAAAGATAAAAAAATCAGCAGTAATTTCAGAAAATGAATGCGTTCGTTCTTCTATCATAATAGACAGCTTCTTGTCGAAATTCAGGAGTTATTTTAAGAGCGTGATTTAAATTAACTCTAGCTTTCACTTTAAAAATTCAGTTTTTTCACTGTAGATCATTAACATATTATTAAACTCCTTTCAATGAGAAAAACTTATAGTAGACTAATTTTTATGTCATTATAAATATTTATTGAGCTTATTAGCATACATTTTTAGACATTTTAAATTCTAATTTGTAAAAACGCACATTTCCGGTAGGAAATGATGTTTAATATTAGTATTCATGTTGTCTGTCTCAGTCAAGTTATAAAAATCAGCAGTTTTTTAAACCATTTTTTCATCAACGATGAATAGAAAAAGCGAGATTTTTTTCTGTCCTTTTAACATTTAAATAGATATTAAAAATTTATTTCTATAAATATAAGTTTGATTGAGACACAAGACATACACTGTTTCCTACAGATTATTTTGATATATACATAATTGTATTTGGTTTATTTTTTTTTGTTGAGTTAGGATTGTTTGAATGAAGCAACATCATGGGAAAATATCATTCTTCATAAAATGCGTTTAATAATACCGAAACTAAAGTTTTTAGTGAAAGTAGCTCAAAAAAAGAAAAGCGTAAAACTTGAGAAATATTTCAAGTATTGACAACATCTCTGTATAATTCTAAAGCAAAATGATCAGAGAACAATTTGAAGCAATAAAAACCATTTGATGTTTTGAACAATTTTCGGAGTTTCAAGTATGTATTTACACTTTAAAAGTAAAACCAAACAGCTAATTTTGAAACACTTATAGAGACCGTTTGTAGAAACAGAACCAGCCGAGACATATATTATTATATGTATGGTGAATTATCCCTGATTAGATAGATATCCGTCTTATCTGATAATAAAGTTAGACTCACAAACCATGCGAATATAAAAGATTCCAACCAGAATTTAATGGAAAGAGAAAACAACACACAGCAAATTAATTAGGATTTCAGGTTAATTATGAAATTATATGTGTACTTTACTTGCTCAATGAATTGAAAGAGATTCCATTCTTAGGGAGTTGATTACATCGATTCTAAATAGATTTAGACTGAAAATCGGAGACGTTTGAGACATAAAGCAGTGTCTAAATAGAATGCTTTGCAGTGCATACGGAAAAAGGGACATCGATCCGCAAAAGGCAGTCATTCGTAGATATTGTAGTGTCATATTCAAATCAATCAGACTTTTCTTATCTGCAGCTGTTTTGAGTCAATATTGCATCATGCAGTTTCAGAAAAAAATTACAATACATTTGAAAGACTCAACATATCTTTGTAATTTCTTTACCAAAATTCTCAATCGTTTCTTTTGAACAGGTGGGCAATTTTACCATCTTCTTATGTGTACGGCTGTTCTTACAATTTTTGTCCAACTTTTTAAAATCAAGATTTTTTCTGTGGAATATTATCATTAATAATATAAGCTATGCTATTAATAAAATTGAAAGGTATATTCTCATGCCTATATTATTTTATTTTTTTGGTTGGCGAAGTATAGTATAGAGCTTGGCTTTTGTGTCAAAAAAACTTAACCCAAATTTGAACGGAAATATAGAAATTATGTTAAGCAATATGCTTTAAATTAAAATTTAGTTTATTTGAAATTAAATAATAAAAACTTGTCGATTTTAAATACCTAAAAAATGATAATCTTGAAAAGTGAGCTCCAAATGATGAATAACTTTTTATCAACCTAAAATATATTTTAGATGCAGAACATAAATTAAAAAAAACGCGAGATATTACCTTTGAAAACTTATATTTTGACTTTTGAGTCTGAAAGACCCTCTACATAAGAAGATGGTGAAATATCAATCTTTAAAATAATTTTTAATTCAAAAAATCATAATCAATAGTCGCATTTATTGCCCATTCCTTTCAATACTTCATTTTTCTATTCCTTGCTGCTAATCTAACAGTGAAGAGGAAACTCAACTTTTCAGAAACATAAAAAAGGGCATATTTTGCAATTTATTACATTTGAATAATAAGTCGAGATTTTACTAAGTGTGAAGCTGAATCTCATTAATAGCATTGAATAAGGATATTTTGCACAAAAAGACTTTTGAGTTTTCTATTTCAGTCTGGTAAAACATTTTATTTAAAAGGTATGTTCGACATCAATAGGCTGAAATTTTATATCACTTCAGAATGTATAAGCATCGATATGCCCCCTGTAATTTCATTTATCCATAACAATTTATCGATATTATAATGTTAAACAATTTAGCACTAATATTAAGTTCTACCAGACATTATGCAAAAATATTTAATTCTCAATTACGCTTTCAAATTATTAACCTTTTACAATAGCACTCCACTAATCCCAACAAAAAAAATGCTTTGATGAGGTACTGCTTGAACAGAAGAATCGAATAAGACGGCCTGTCTCCAAACCCCGACTTAAGCCAAATCTCACCCATCACTTTCCCTCCCGATTTCAAACTCATCGAGATGGCGAATCACTCCTTTCTTGGCGGAAGATGAATCGGGGTCTTTCTCTGCTCCCTCCCCGGAGAATTAAAAAACTTCTCCAAAAGATCCATCACAGGGCCATTCATCGGTGAAAACGTTCCTCCCCGAGAAGAATGTGCAGATAGAAGATCCAGTCTCTGTTACTTCATATTTGATGAATAGCTTCCCATATCACTCCGTCCTGTTCTCACACCAGCAGATAAAATGAAAGATTCGGGGCTGAAAAACAAGGATCTCAAGACAAGTCGGGTTTTGCTGCTTAGAGGAAGATCTATGGATTCGAATTTGGCATTTGAAGAATTCTTCTGAATGTGAAATTCAGATCTTCCGATAGGTGAATTTCAGTGAGGTGCGCAGGCGGCCTCCTCAGATTTCCCTCCCTTTTGTGCCAATTGTCTAAGTGAGAATAAGAACAATAGAACAACATAAATTATCAATGAATTTAATTTGCTGAAACTTTAGAAATAAAACGTCGATGTATTAAAAATTAGAGATAATGCTGAGAACATGAGTACTCAAGCAGAATATGAATTACACAAAACCAATATATTTTTTTAAATTGCAAGAAATTTGTAGAAAACTAAAGGATGAAAAAAGTTGTGTAGGAAAGGAGGAAGAATTCTCAATATTATTAAATTATATTATTGAATATTTTGTTTGTTCTCATCCATTCTTTGCCTAACCTAAGGCTAATTTCGTTCAAATCCTTTTTGAATTTTGAGATCTAAAATTATTCCTATAACATTTATTTTTAATTTCTTAAAAATCTGCACTTTCAATAACTGATTATCAAAATGAACAGCTATTATTTCTTTTTAAACTGACACATCTAGTAAGAGTGCAGTTTGAAGAATCAAATTTATTAAAAAAAATGTACTTCCAATGAAAAGAATCATACCACTTATTTAAAATTACTTTAAAATCTCTTATTCTCAATTATCTCAAATATTACTCTCTCTTATTCGCTTTCAAAGCTCTTATTCTTTCCCTACTTCCATTCCTTTCTAGTATTATCGTCAAAGAACTTTGGCTGATGCATACCGTTAGCTTCATTTGATTTTTCATGCAGAAAGGCAATTTTAGCATCCAAAACAAAGACAAATTTTTATTTGTCACAATAATCCATACAGAGATAATTGAACAATGATTATTTGTTTGCTTTACATAGAAACTCATACTACTCAAAAGATTTAATTTAAATTTAGCTAATAAAGTCTAAGAAATAGAGGGAAGTTTTTATGTAATTTAATGGCAACTGGTTTAAAGATAATTTAATAATTTAATCAAAAAGATTAAATTAAAAGTTTATCATCAATTCTTAATTAAACAGTACAATGGAGTTTAACAATTGAAATTAATCTAAACCAAACAGAGAAAATACTCGATATTTAAATCAAATTAAATTTGCCTTATTTATATAGAAATATGTCTTTTTTAACTGAAAATGGTTGAATACTTTCGTTCTTTAAAATTTAATTAACAGATTGCTTTTAGTGATCTAGTAAGAATTACAATGAAGATTTAAAAATGCATGTTGAAATAGCTATCAATGTACTCATTGTAGCATATATGAAATTGTCATTCACAATGTTATATTAAGTCTTGTTTCAGGCTTTGAAAATTAATTACAATTTATTGCAAAATATTTATGATTTTTAAAAATTCTGATTTTTACTAAATTATTTTCCCATAAAACTATGAGATATTTTTTAGCGAACGTATTTTCTTATTCTAATCACTAAGCTGCAGATGATGGCATACAGTTGTGTAACATAAAATAGAGGAAAAGGAAAATTCCGTAGGGTACATTCATATTCAAGGTCATTCCGGTTCAAAGAGGTTGAAATACAACGTCCGATAACAAATTCAGATGAACATGTGATAAACCAAATAGAGTAGAAAGAAATATGTCGTCCAGTTGTTCATGTTACTGTAACTTCGCATGAATCAGTGACGACATCACTTATTTTTTCAGTCCGATGAGTCACATTTAAAGCACTTAATCAAACAGATGCATCTTGATTAATAAATGGCAACGCAACTACGATACAGTTATTGCACTCTTATATTTATGAACTTTTCTTAATATAGGTAAACAAACAAAAGGTATATGCAGGGTGCGCTAGAGATACTTACTTATTTGAAAGTTCAAAAAAAAAGTACTTCAGTTATTGTTTTAATACTTTTTTTTATTTGAAAATACAATTTCCCAATTTTTTTTCATACAGATTGAAAAATGGTATAGGTTAAATGGCAACCACCATTGCGCATACACTGATTAAGTCAATTTTTGAAGTTCGTGTCCACTCTTTGCAGCATATCAATTGGTATGTTGGCAATGGTGTCGCGAATGTTGTTCTTGAGGTGAGCTATTTCCCGTGGTCGATCGGCACAAACCAGGAATTTCAAAGTGAGCCTCGTCACTGAAAAAAAAAAGGCTGCGTCTTTAGGCAGGTTGTCAAGCAGTATTTCACACGCATTTTGAGGGGCTACAAAGTCGCGTTCAGTTAATTTTTGCACAACAACCAATTTATAGGAATGAAATTGAAGGTCTTGATGGAGAATTCGTCGAAGCGTGGTGTCAGAAATTCCCAGAGCAGCTGCGTGTTTACGAGCCGAACACAGAACTGATTACCTCACTCTTTCGACATTTTCCGGATTCTGGTGGTCTGTTGATGTCCATTTCTGGGGTTAGCCACACTCCCGAAATGAGTTAACCCACGACAGAATCGAATTACGGCCAGGAACAGATCTGTGAGGAGGAATTTCAAAGCAATCGTGGAAGGCACGTTGCATAGCAACAATTGAGTGACCGTTAGAAAAGAAGCTCTCGACGGCGAAGGCCCCTTGTACTCTAGACCAGAGCATGATGGCAACTAACTAGAAAAAGAAACAAACTTGGGGGCTTTATCCATCAGTAGCGTAACCTACCACCCCTCTACCCACCCAACTCAAAGCTCGGGAGTTTCTTCAAATAAGTAAGTTTCTCTGGCACACCCTGTATAAGATATTCAATAGCGATTATTAATAAAATAACCAACCTACTTTATTTCGCACTAGCCGGCTTTGGCGACCAGCTGGTTTGCCATGAGTAATGCGTTCTAAAATTTTAAATTAAATCATATATTCATTAGCCTTGAAGTAATTCCGGGCATTGATTGGCCTGAAATTAATATTTTCTTTAAGAAGACGGAAAGTTCTTAAATAAAATAACACATTTTTCTAATAATATTCTTTAATTTTATAAATCAGTCAGTTTTAATTATTGATTTAGAAGGCTGATTGATGTAGCAACTTTTATTTAAAATATTAATAAAATATTTTGTAAAATATGGCTCACAGAGCAACGTATGAAGAAATCTAAAACTCATAATTCATAAATGCTTTGTTTGACTCAAGCTACAAAAAATGTAATTATTTTCTTCATTTAGATCAAATTAATAGCATTAAACAATGTATATGCCTATTAATATTATTTTACAAATTTGCCATTGGACCGGAAATTGAATGCATATCCTGTATAAATTCAATACAGTATAAATAAAGATAATTTATTCAATTAATGATTTAGATACTGCAAACGATCATAGAATCCTTTGCTTTATATTTTTGAAAGAAAATATCACATTTTATGTTTATTTTATTTTATTCAGTCACGTGCTGAAAGTTACATTTCTTTAGATTTAATTTGCATTAATAGTTGATTTTTTTAAAAATTTGAACTTCCGTCAAAATTATGGCAACACGGTGATAAAACCTAATTTTTTCCCTTTGACGTGCTCATGCAGATTAAATTTTATTGTTTTATCCGAAATATATTGTTGAAAATATGGTTAAAACATTTCTTTAACAATTCGTTTAAAATAGAAGTTTAAGTTATATGTTAAAACACTGATACCATAAGAAAGCTAGTTTTTTTTATCTTTAACTTGATGTAAAAATCATGTTTGGGCGATAATATTTTCGGAAGTTATAGCATGAAATTTTGCTTACATTTTAATCAATTCAAATTCTATTTAAAAATTCGAAAAAACGGTGCACATTCCCGACTTCTAAGGTGTAGATGTACCAAATTTGGTAGCTGTAGATCCCACGATCTGGCCTGTAGAGAGCCAACACACACACATTGAGTTTTATTATAAGTATAGATAAAAAATATATGTTATTTTTTCTTTAAAATTAGTAAAAAATTTAAGAAATAGTTAAAGTTATAAAAGATTCAGTTATTAGTAGTTAAAGAGTTATTAACTTTATTCGGAAAAACTTTTTGAGTTTAATGCTCTAATAATTTATCGGTTATGCTTCCAAAATATTGAAAGAGTTTTTTCGGTGATGTTGCCAAATTATTAAATATGTTTCCTTAAAGAAAGCGAAAAAGGGGAAAAAATATTGAATAAGTGATTTAGATGTTGCAAGCGGATATAGAAACCTTGGCTTTGCATTTATTTTTTTAGAAACTATCTACACTAAGAAACTATCTAAAACTACATTTTATAACGGAAAACAATTATTGAATTAATGATACAGATATTGCAAACGACTATAGAAATATGCCATTAAGTCCTGATTTCAATGCAAATCCTGTCAAAATTCAATCAGGTTTACCGTAAATAAAGAAGATTTGTTGAATTAATTATTTAGATGTTGCAAACGATTATAGAATCCTTTGCCTTGCATTTTTTAAAGAAAATATCTCATTTTATATTTATTTTACTTTATCCAGTCACTTACTAAAAGTTGCATTTTTTAGATTTAATTTGCGATGATAGTTTTTTTTTAAATTTGAACTTCCGTCATTGTTTTCTTTTATTTTATCCAGTCATGTGCTGAAAACATGGTTAAAATATTTCTTTAAAAATTAGTAAAAATAGAAACTTAATGTATACATTAAAACACTAATATTATAAAAAAGCTAATTTTTTAATCTTTAAATTGATGTAAAAATCATGTTTGTGCGATATTATTTTCGGAAGTTATAGTGGAAAACGTTGATATTTCGCTTAAATTTTAATTAATTCGGATTCTAATTAAAAATTCGAAAAAAGTTGCACATTCCCGACTTCTAAGGTATACATGTACCAAATTTGGTAGCTATAGGTCTAACGATCTGGCCTGTAGAGCACCACACACACACATTGAGCTTTATTATAAGTATAGATTAAGTAAATACATGTGTTTTCATATTTTCTTTTGAGCTATAACGTGAGATAAAAAAATTTTTGCATGTTCAAATCAAGAAAAGGTCGGTCACAGAGAAGCATTATTATTGGATAATCATTTTGTAACCGCAAGTGCGTTCTACGTCCTACTGAACTGTCATTTTTAAATACTGTAAAGAAACTGTTGCTGTATTATTCTGCAAGATACAGGCGTTTTTGTTTTTTCATCAAAATATTTTTTTTAAATCCTTTGCCTGTTTTTTTACTCTGCTAATTTTTGTTAGGAGAAATACTCTGACATATTTGCTTGTCTACATGAGTGGAAAGAGAATCTAACATCATTTTAATCCCTTGGGAGAAATCATTCCCTTAAAAAAACCGGAGGAAAAATCTTCTCTTCTTGATAAAACGGCCATTTGACATATTCTTCGAATGGTTTCATTTGAGAGGTGCACTGCGATACGATGGATGAATGAATCTGTCTGAAATATGACACTTCGCAGATGATTTGCAAGTTGCCAGGGCAGAAATAAGCACTCATAAAAAAAAAGCAGGTGACTTCTCGATAAACATTCCTATGAGTATTTCCATGGATGGTTGTCCAAATCCAATATTTGTCAACTGGATACTCATTTCCTTGGCCCTTTCTGAAGAAAGTATGTTAAATGTGAGAATAGAGCCGCTGATAACGGGCTGGTTCAGCGCTTGAATCTTTCCGGTGTTTTTGTACTACTAGAAATGTTGGGTAATTATGAGATGAATGCAAATAGGAGGGGAAAATCAAGGGTGGTTGTATGGATGATCCTATGTATAGACGAAAGGGAAAACTGAGAGTCATAACAAAATTAAGTGCCAGATATGCTCCCATAACTTATTTTAAAACTTGAATAAATAAAAAATAAATTAATGTATTTGTCAAGAATAATTTTTCAGTTTCCAAATTTGAATGCTTGGATTCTATAGTGTACATCATATTTAAAAAATGAGCAAAGAGTGAAATAAATACTGTCATGTTATCATTTTATATTATCAAAAAAAAAATCGAATAAAAATGAAGATAAGGATAGCAACTTTATTAATTTGATATATAATATTACGTAAATAAATTAATCACGAATATATATTTTAAATCTCAAATAATTTTAAATTACGTGACTTTCTAGTCAATACAATTTCCGTACAAGGTTGCCTTCAGAATAATTTAGCGTCAAGTTGGAATCAAAATCCGCTTCTGCTCACATATACTGTTTTTAGTATGTAAATAAAGTATATTGACTGAATTAATTGCATTGGTAAGGTGACTGATCGTAACATTTTATTTTAAAATTCTTTATACGAACGTGTGTTACATTACCAGCAGAAGAAAACAGCAGAAATGAATAATGCAATTTAATTTTATTGTCGACGAGCCCGTGCATTGCGCCGAAACAAAAAGGAACATTATACATTGTTATGTTATTTATATTATTTTCTAGACATTATTATTTTTTATTCATAAAATATATAAATCTTAATATATATATTATAAATAACATTTTTTTCACACTTATGAGATAAAATTCAAATAATCCAAAGATACCACGGTTGGATAATAAATCGCCCCGAAATCCGTAAAACAAGAATTCGATGGATTCTTAACTTAATTAGTAAGACATTAAATTCCTTAAACTAAAGAGTCATCTAATTAGATTTTTTAAAAATTCAACAATTGAATTTTTTATATACTTTTAAATACACTTGTAAGCATTTTACACAACTAAAATTTCTCTCAATATAAAAGAAATCTGTTTTATTTAATAGTAAAAGAAATATCAAACATTACTCATTTAGTAATATTTTTAAATAAATCCTTCCTCCTCGCACGCTATTGAAGCAATTATTAGAAAATATGAATAATTGTAATCAGTGAAGGATATTTGGCTATTGATAGTTTGGAAGTAAATACATAAGGACCAAAATATCGAGTATATAGTCATAAAATAACATACCAAATTTCTTATATCTTACTTATATTTTTGACTGATCAGGGTAACGAGATTTTGAAAGTTTATAGATTTGGCATATTTCTAGGGAAATGATTGACCTGTAAGTGACCTGTATCTAGCTCAAAGGGGTTTTTAACTACGTGTTCTCAAAAATGCAGACATAATTCCAAAAATTTGTCGTTTTCCGAAAAAATAAAAATTTTGTCAAAGCTTCAAGCTCAAAATTTTTGATAACCGCATTCTTCCAGAAGAAATTTTGCGTTTATTTCAAGAAAAATTAATTATGTTTATTTCCTGTGATTAAAAGATTCGTCTGATTTCAAAAGATTTTCAGAAATTTTCTTTTTTCTTTGTAGTAACTGTTCATTCCAGACAGTTAAAGTTCTCCTTAGAATTCCTACAATTTATGCGCACTTTCCGAGCCTTCTTAATATCAATCATGGCTTCTACTCACACGCAGCCGTTCCTCTACTCTTCACTTCACAACCTTTTTGGGTAATTCAGTAATATTAGCATGGCCATACTTGTATCGTCATTTCTTATGGGTATTGTGAGAATGTGTCACATGGACAGGAACTAAGTATAACAGGATAGAAGCAGATATAACAGAAAAAACAAAACGTAGAAATATTGATAAAAATCTATTCTTTTATTTTTTTGTTAATAAGTGCGCAATGTGTATTCAAATATCTTACAACTTTAAGACAGTGAGCAGACAGTTTAAATCCTTCAGTCCCCTGTTTAAAGAATTAAAACAAAAATAATACATCTTTCTCTTTCTTTTAAAAATCAATATGAACTTCGGTATTAGATGAACGGTATTAGGTATAGATACACAAAAAAACATATTATTCCACCCAGCTTGATTCTGGCATCTTTCATTGTGAAATCATAAAATAAAAGTGTCACTTGAAAGAATTGAACATACTCTCAACGGTTCTTGAATTATAAAGTTCCCATGGGATCATCTATATATTCAAATAAGAGCAATCTTCAAAATATATTATAACAGCAACCAAATACCCAATTGTGAACCATTTCCGGAAGTCAAGTTAAACTAGTTTAGGTCAATCACAATGATTAATTATTAATTTAGAGGTGAGGGAATTTTAATTCTCCAAGAATTGGCGACATATGCTGATATAATAGATTCGGAAATGTAAAAGTAAAAACATGGTAAATGAACACAAGCCGCCCCAAGTGACACGCGAATATTACATTTTGAATAAAATGGAAGTATATTTGTGAGAAAGAAAAGAAAGAAATAAATAAATAAGTAAACATTGCAAAGAGAAAATAAATTTAAGTGGGGAATAAAAAGAAATTAAGAAAAGAAAAGAAAGACCAGGAATATTCATAAACCAGAATGGGCGGCAGAGAAAGCGCAGCTCTAAATTTGGAGGAATAAATGCATATGCCAGTCACTGCCTCTAGACATCGTTTTTCAGTTCTTTCTTACGTATGAGAAAGGTATCCAGAATCCCATAATTGCTTCTAATGTGTTCCGGTAGCGGGCAAGAGCTTCCCCACATCAACGACAACAGCTTTAAGCCTGAAACGGTGCAGGACCGTGATTTGTGCTTGCGTGGGTGTTGAATCTATTAATTATGCATAGGGAAATTTCAACTTCAGTAAATGTGTCTAACTTCCTCCTTCTTCAAGATCCCAAAGTAACGGCCAGTCATTCCTCACTAAAATTTTGAATTAATTTAGAAAGTTCTTGCTGAAATTTTCAAATAAACATTTATATCATGCAAAAAGTTTTTTTTTGACAGTTTATCTGCTGCCTCATGAGTTCCACACCAAGGTCGGCTTCCAATACTTGTTGGACGCCGAGATAAAACAGTCCAGCAACTGATGACCTTCATCAACCAGACAAATTTTTAGTTTAAATTATTGAAAATTTTTAAAGCACTGAGGTGATCGGTAAATACATATGTTTTTTTTTTATATATTTATGTATAGAATATGATTTGTTTTGCGATCATAGATTTTCTGTTTGCTTGTTCTTACTGAAAATTGTAAAAGTGAGTTCTGTTGTTCAGTATTTTCAATTATATTTCAAATTTCCAGTAATTGAAATAAGGGTTTCAGGCTTTCTTACGTTTTTTGAATTTTAATTTTAGAATTATTAAAGAAACGCGATTAAAATAAAAAGAAGTGACGAGGAAAAATTCAAATTCTGGAAATTATTTATTTTGATAATTAACCAACATCTTGTCACTTGTCTTAAATTTTTTAAGGAATTTTAACTATGCAGATTCTATCAACCAAAACTCAACAATATATTTTAAAAGCTATAAAAACTTCAAGAAAAACAATATACAATTTTCATCTGTAAAAACAAATTACTAAGATTCTCTTTTACAATGTGGAGAATTTTTACTTTCGTTGAGTTATTCATATTATACTGAACACATAATAAAATTCTAAACTGCATTAAGAACATTAAAACTAAATATTTTTCTGGTAGTGGAAAACAAATATCCCTGCTTCGGACACTCAAAATTCATCAAATAAGGAATGATCTTACATCACGCTTGCTCAAATAATTGCTGTTTACTGAACGATATTTACGTGGGATTCCTTTCTTCACGGTAATAATCCGGGCTTTATGATCTCATTCGCAGTGAATTATGAAGAAGAAACATTTTTTTAAACATAAAATTCATAAACGTATAATTGAAGTGTCAGGCTTTTTGTTTTTTATACGTGATTCTTTCCCGTACAAACAGCCTTCTTTTAGGGAGAAAATTCCGTAAGGAATTTGAGCATTCGTTATGGGAACTCGTTAGCAACAAAGCATTTATGATGTCGTAAAAATGCTTAGATACCCTTTCTTTATGACCCACCGGGAGAAATTCAGCTTCTCAGACATGCATGGATGCAAATTAAAAAAAATCGGAGAAATAATTGCTGACGTGAAAAAAAAAATTCTTTTCTGGCTACTTGAACCTTAGAACACATAGGTTACTACAGATAATTATAAATTAAGACAAAACAAACTATCGATATTTCTGCAGTTATTATTCATGAATGAAAAATGGAAAGTTGTTCTTATTTTTCAGCGTACAAGAATTCTAAAGGATGTAGTGTAATCGTACACAATTGGTTGCTAATTCTTTTTTTAAATTTGTAACTCTTCTCTAATTATAAAAGTGGAAAACAGTTTGATATTATATTTGCGTAATCTTGCTAATTGAAATGAAAAAAAAAAGATGTTCATAGTTAAAAACCTATGTTAATACAATATTTGTTCAATTTTAAAGCATTTTTAAGCCTTTTTCCTTTTGTTTCTAGCTTCGAATAAATATTTTAATGTTATAAAAGACGTTTAAATGGGGCACCATATAATAAATTCATATGGATATATTTCTGGATATATTCAGATATATTTTTTTCTCTCCTTTTTAAATGGAAAATTAGATTTTAAAATCGTTTCACAATATATAGCAAATTCCTATATTGATCTCAATAGTATCTTATATTTTAAATGAAATTATCATGCCATGCTATTTGCCTTTCAATTCTATTGATTTATTTCAAGCATATAAATCTTTTGTAATAGACTTTTCACTCGCTTATTAATGTGTCAGAAGTTTTGAAATAATTTACATTTTTTTTTCTCTATAGCAAAACACTATTTTGTACTTCTTTATCAGTTAAATGTTTATGTAATTAAATTGTATATCATACTCTTTGCACTGTATTAAAAGAAATATTACAAGGAATTAATTTCCAGATACGAAATTAATAATGGTAGATTATTGATTAAAACCTAAATGCAGAAAATATTTAAAACTCTTCATTTTAGCTGAAAAACAAAAATATCTTTTACCAAATTTATTCAATGATAAGCCTTATTGGATAAAATGAGAGTACTAAATAGGGATTAATTTGAATAATTTACATTCTTAGAGCTAATTAAATTTTCTTAGTTTTATTTTCGTTACTTAGAATATTACTACTGATATATTTTATTTATTATAAAATCCATTTATCTTTTTAAAGTTTTTGCAATTTCTCAAAATATATTAAAATTAATCCTAATTATAAATTTGTAAACTATTATAAAGATATTTAAGGGGAAATCGATTAAATATAATATACTAGTTTGACACAGGAAGGATTTAATTTCTTATAAAAATATTCGCCTGCCAGCTAATATTCATCATCAATCATTTGCGCATTAAGACGGTGTCTGCAAAAAAATGATCAAGATATTCGTAATTTTTTTGTAAGTCTGTAATATATATTGTAATTTTTATAAGTCTCTGCTTTTATAAATATGGCTGTTGTATCTAATTCTGTAAAAAAAAAAAAATCGATATTAATATGTGTGGGTATTTTAAGCTAAAATGAGTTAAAAAAGGTTCGTTTTTTTGTCCTTCTTCCCTTCTGCGAATGCTTAAGTTTA
This sequence comes from Argiope trifasciata, assembly GCA_026543055.1. Lineage (NCBI taxonomy): Eukaryota > Metazoa > Arthropoda > Arachnida > Araneae > Araneidae > Argiope > Argiope trifasciata. The sequence continues at coordinate 227,055 of JAPMOQ010031816.1, forward strand.
AATAAGAATTATTAATGGATAATTAAATACTCAAAATTGGGTAAGTGTAAGTGAAGATCATTTATAAATTTTACAAAATTTGTGTATGACATAATTTTATTTCTAATATCCTGTAAATGAGCTTATCATGTAATTTTACATTTTGATTCTTAAGTATATTATACTTCAATTTTATACGTAGATACTGTATCAAGATTTTTCTTATTCCAATTTCATTTAAAAATATCGTATATCTTCCAAAAATATTTTTAAAGTGAGGCATTCGATTATTTTTTATCATTCAATTACAAATAATCAAAATTTAATTATAGAGCTTATGAGCATCTCACTTCATATTCATGAAGAAAAAAAAAGAAGAAAGTCTGAAAATAAATTATTTCCCTGAATTGAATCAATTCAAAATAGTCGCAATTAAATGGTGATAAACTGTTATAAAAACATTATATTCTGCTTTAAAAAATATTGAAATATTATGTGCGAATTTTAAATCTTTGAGAATTGTAATTGGTTTCCGATTATAAACTTCTGCATGAAATATGCAATGTCTGTACTTATTCGCAAAAGTACCAAATTAAAATTTTTCTCATGTGTTAGTGCAACAGAAAAACCGGGGAATGTATTCACGTCCATTACCTGTAAGATGAATTTCAGAGGGAATTAAATGCTTAGCTTTTGTTGACGAATCTCGCTCCGAATCGACGTAGAGGAATAGTTTTTGCTATTGAACCACTTACATGTAAATAATAAGTTTATGCTCGAGTGCATGAATTAGTTTTTCAAATCCCCTTTCTTTCTGTCAGAAATTACTTTAAATCTTCTGCTCTTTCAGATAAGGTCTGCGTTAATCTTACTGATTATCCGACTGGATTTGTTAATTTGAATCTGAAAACTGAATATATTCGGACTGTAAGCTGACAGAAATTCGTCTCTTAAGGACTTCTAGTCTCACTAACGATGACACTGGACGAGGACAATTTATGATATCATCTCGCCAGCTGCAGTTCCCTTTTCTCCTAACAATTATTCCAGTTTGTCACATGGATTTCCCCTGGATAAGGACAAGTTATTCCATATTTCTTTGATTCATCCGTGGAATTTGCACCGATGAATGAGGTAAATGATCTATAATTGATTTATTCTGTATAGATATTCTGATTTGATGCGATTCATTTATGCATCAATTGCAACTATCGATTATTTCACTCTGTTGAAATTATTGCCCTTTAATGGAGAAATATGATTCTAACTTCAGTATTTCTACTTTTATTTTTTCACTCAATTGTTTTCAAGACTTTTAATCGTTTTCTTGCCAACAAGAACAACAAAAACCAAAAAAGCGTCTCTAGTCCCATTTTTTTCAATCTACAACTGTTTTTATTCTTCCCATTTAGAATGCATTCATGATGCCTAACATTTCTTGAACTATTCTATTTTTAATATCCCTTACAAGACTATTTTTTAATTCAGGAAAATATCAAAGAAAAGAGTACATTTTCCTAATAGGATCTGATGAATTGACTGCTTAATATGTAGAGTAACCTAGAGGCAGAGTGTATACAAATCTAGATTGGTAGAATCTTATAAACATAACTACATGGAAGTATAGTTTCTAAATGCAGATGTATGTATTTGACATGAACTGAAGGAAGATGGGAAACAATGAAGGATTGAAATCACTCGACCTAACATCCAACTTTACTAGAGTGATAGTCTTCGTTAGAGCATTCGAAAATTGAGACTGAAGTTCTCATGGACATAAGTATAATCCACAATTAGAGTGAGCGTAACGTGGTCCTATATCATAATTATATCCAATAGAATAATTATAATTTTCCCACATCCGGCATTTTCTAATCTACGTACATCGTGTTGTTCTCTCGTCGTAAGAATTTAAAAAAAATGTATCCCCTTTATTATAATGGAAACTATGGAAAATTCCCAGATGATAAAAGAAATTTGTGAAGTCGTTTCAAATCTACAAGTCCATTTAGGAAATGCCTGAAATCACTCAATGAAAGAAACTTGAAAATTCTCGAAATTGCATGGCACAAATTCGAATTCTCGAAACGTGCATTCGAATTCTCGAATTGCACGTTTCTTGAAAGAATTCCAAATCCACTTCGAAAACACGGATGACAATATTTTTAATATTACCCTTGGGAATGTGGCATTTCATTATTTACAGGTAATAACAAAAAGTAATGATAGTTAAGAACTGCAATTGAGGGGATTTAACCCATACCTTCAACCGTTATACATAGCTTTGCAGTGATGATGAATATCAAAGGTAAAATGAGGGGACCCAAATCTTATTCTGTATCAGGAAATATTCTCTCACTGTATAGCTATATTATTCTGATTATTCTTATAGCAATCTCTAACAAGCACAGAACAGCAATAATTCTTCTGAAAAGGAGATGAGCAGCTCTCTTTGCAAAATGAAAAATTTAAGAAAACCAATATTACTAAATGGGATATAACTCCCATAAGTAAAAATTTTTAATTTAAATTAACATTTGTTATATTTTATAAGTTAATTCGTTTGAATTTTGAATACTGGAAAAAAGTATTTTCACATTGTTAGTTTTTGAATTTTTTTTTTCAGGTTGAAAACTTAGATTTTTGTTTTACTTTCGCTATTATTTTTATACTATTATTTCGCTTTTATTTTTAAACTTACAATTTTAAAGACTGGTGTGTTTTATTTTTGCAGATATATGTATTTTTTTATTTTCTGTATTTGATTATTTTTTCTGTTTGGTTTCAAGCTTTATTAATGCTTTTAATTCACCTAATGCATGATGTCGTAAACAAGTCTTATTTCGGTTTTGTATTTTTTCTTAATGCAATGTTTGTTTTAATAGCCTGTCTTGTTATCAAAAGTATTAAATTTGTAGTAACTATTTATTACATAAAGTAATTTAAAAATCATCTTCAGTTTTTAAATTTTAAAAATTCTGAGATATTTCTTTTCTTGCTTCATTCACAGAATTATTTTAATCCTTTCAATATTTAAAATTATTTTTGGAAATGCTCCGCTTCTTTGCGCCTCCGTTTACATTTGGGGCGTTCTCCTCCCGGAGGACCAATCACTTCTCTGGGACCCAAAGTTTGAACTGCTACTTCTGGGTATTAAATGATGAAATGTTTTTTTAAAAAAATAATATTAACGGATGTAGCGATGTAATTTTTAAACCATAGGTATTGTTTTAGAGTATTTCCTTGATTGATCGTATTTAAAAAAAAAACAACCAAAAATTCAAATATTTTATAAATTTCTGATTCTTTTGTTTCATTCTGAATAATTGCAGGAAAAAAGTTTTAAAAAATCAAAGAAAAAATCAAACTCAAGTTCTGGAGAGGCGAGGACTTTTGAAAATATTTGCCCAATCATGCATTTTTATCTGATTCATTAGCATTGGGTGGGGTATCACTTAACGTCATTAAATGTCCTTATTTCAGTTATGTTTGCTCAATAATTACAACGAGTCATTTCGATTTTAATCACCACAAATACCAGAACAGTGACACTTCTTTAATATTTCCTAGCATGCTTTAATATTAAAATCCAGAATTTCAAGATATCGCATGAAATGTCTCCTGAGAAATATCGAAAAAAAAAATATTAAAAAATATTAGTTAATGCATTCATAAAAAAAGATCGAGCTTTATTTATTTATTTTATTTTGTGAAAGGAAAAGGAAGATAGGACTACCAGAAATTTGAATAAACAAATGACGTTTTACTGATCCACAGCTGATTTATCGCATACATATTCTTGAAAAAACCTTAATTAATAATTTTACTCTCATTACCGATGAAAATTAATCGTAATCGAATATGTGTTTTCGAAACTGTGTGAGCAACAAAAAATATATCCAAGTAAAACAGTGATTCTCAACCTGTGGGGCGCGCCCCCCTAGGGGGGCGCGAGCACACTAATGGGGGGGCGCGAGCATATCCAAGAGAAAATGTTATTTGAAAAAATGATTAAGTTACTGAAAGGAAAGAACACACACACACACATACAAAACAAAATACATTTCGACATATTTAATAATTAACTTATTAAATTAAAACAACTTACTAAATTAAAAACAAATTTAATAATTATTAGTGACTTCCTTGGGCCTGTTTTATAGAGCAAAGTTTTTCGAAGGAGGGTTTCATATTAGAAATAGACACTCTCAGTTCTTTTTCTATAATTAGCTGAGATTTATATTTTGTCTTCAAAGAAGCCACAGCAGAAAATCCAGTTTCGCAAAGGTAAGATGTTGAAAATGGTAGTAGAATGCGAAATGCTCTTGTTTTTAGTGCAGAAAACTCATCATCCACTCCTGCTCGAAATTCAAAGAGTGATTTATTACTAAATTGTCTTTTGGTTTCGCCGCTTGCTGTGAAGTCTTTGAAGGTTTCTTCCTCTTCAATTGAGAGCCCTTCTGGAGTATTTTGAAATGGATCCCTCACCCACTTGTAACTTTATATCAGTTTGTCGTCAGCAAGCAAGTACTTTTTAAAATTCTTTGCTAGCATTGCTAAATGATTTTCAATGGTTACAAAAATAATTTTTATATGTTGTTCTTGAGCCTTGTAAGTTTTAATACAATCATTCAAATTTGCAAACATTGTTAAGTTTTCTTGCTTTAAATTTCTGCTCCACAATTCCAATTTTCTACAAAAAACATTAACTTTATCACTCGTATCCAATATATGTGTATTTGCTCCTTGCAGATGAAGATTCAAGTTATTTAATTTCTTGAATATGTCGACCATGTAGCTCAATTTCATCACAAATAAACTATCGCGAAAATTCTCAGCTTCCGGTCTGTTTTCCTCTTCTAGGAAAACGGCGATTTCTTCTCTTAATTCATAAACACGTTGCAAAAATTTCCCACGTGATAACCATCTTGCCTCGCAATAAAATAGTAACGCTGAATGTACTGCGCCCATGTCTTTACAAAGTGCGGAAAAGATTCTTGATTTCAGGGGTCTCATTTTTATATAATTTACTACGGTTACAACCGTAGTTAACACAATATTCAAACCAGGACTCGTTTCTTTGGAAGCCAAAGCTTCTCTGTGGATCATGCAATGTGTCCAGACGCACTGTGGTGACTTTTGTTTCACAAGTGCTTGAATACTTTGGAATCTTCCGGACATAGAACGAGCTCCATTGGTGCATATTCCGACACAATTTTTCCATTCTGTGTTTGCCTCGTTCATAAAATCATTTAAGATAGCAAATAATGAGAGTGCTGTTGCTTTGAGTTCTATTGGTTTGCAGAAAAGTAATTCTTCTACTACTGACAAATCATCACAAAATCTAACCTAGGCAATGAAATGAGCATCTTTATTACTATCTATTGCCTCATCGAGTTGTATTGAAAACAATTTGTCACGTAACTTCGACAAAAGCTGACACTCTATATTTTCAGCTATATCAGCAATTCGATGGGCAACAGTATCATTTGAAAGAGGTATAGACTGCAATTGTTTTGCAAAATTATCTCCAAACATAATTTCTACAATCTCAATTGCGGCTGGCAAAATAAGCTCTTCACCAATGGTGTGAGGCTTTTTACATCTGGCTATTTTATATGAAACTTTGTAAGAGGCAATTAAAGCTTTTTCCTTCACAGACAAAGTTTTTTTAAACAATGATTTTTGCTTTTCATATGATTTTAATTTTAATTCGAAGAATTCTCTGGGTTTGTTTACGTACTCACTATGAAGCGTTTCCAAATGTCGTTTAAGTTTATTAGGTTTCATGCTGTCTGCCGCCAACATTTTTGAGCAAATGATACACAGGGGCCTTTCTTCTTCATTTACTTCAGTACTAGTGAACCCAAAATTTAAGTATTCTTGAGAATATTTTCTTGATTTTATTTTCGGAACCACGCTCGTCTGTTTATTTTTTGATGCTTGTTTATCGTCTAATGCTCGCTTAAAAATCTATCCATGATTCTGATAAGTCTGCTACCGGTAATATTTAATATGATGAATTGCAATTACAGTAAAAGTTCCTTATTCGCGGTTTCACTATTCGCGGATTAAAAAAATACGACCCAATTCCTCTAATCGCGGCTAAAAATTTCTTTATTCGCGGATCTAATGAGTACATACACAATAATAAAAGGATTCCAATAAGTATCTAACCCAATATCCTTGGTAAATACCGTCAAATGGACTAGTAAAAAAAAGTAAAATAGATCTTATTACACTTTTGTATAATGCTGCAACGATTAAAAACTTGAGCTAATTATACGAATACAGAATCGATGACTCAATTGAATACAATAATCCACCGGAAACATGAATAAGAAAAATGAATAGACAGGCAATAATAATAATGATGAAAAACTAAAGTCATTTTTTTTTGCTTCTTCATTGGCGCCACTCCCGTCTGGCCAGATGAATCAAAAATATTTTTTAATGTTGCTGTTCCGCTCTATGGTAAAAGCCGCTTTGCGTGTTTTATTTTTTCGTTTTTCACGTTCGTTACAAAAATTGTGATCGAGTAACAAGTCTCTTCCGCTCTTTTTCGAATTTATAATGTCAACTAAAAAAATGAGAAACAAGTTTCGGCACGAAAAAAATCCGTGTTACCGCTTAAAGTGAAAACAGAAATGCTTGATCGTTTACACCTTGGAGAGTCATGTGCATCCATATCACGCTCATTCAATGTCAACGAATCGACTGTACGATCGATAAAAAAATCCGAAGATAAAATAAGGTCGTCTGTAGCTTCAACTTCACTGTCAGCGAAAATTGTTCGTGATCCAGCAATAGAAAAAATGGAAATGGCGTTGTCATTATGGAGCGAAAGCCGCAACCAAAAAAGGGTGCCCCTGAGTGGTCCAATGGTCCGGGAGAAGGCAAAGCGTCTTTACGCTCATTTTAATGAACCTGATGGTATCTGTAGTGGTGAATGTACAGATGGAAGATTTCAAGCATCGGAAGGTTGGTTCAATAAATTTAAGGTAAGACAATCATTGCATAACATTAAAATCGTTGGAGAAGCAGCGCCTGCAGACACTGCTGCAGCAGAACGATATCCAGAAGAATTTGCAAACCTAGTAGCTGATGGGGGATACAAACCTGAGCAAATATTTAATGCAGACGAAACTGCACTGTTTTGGAAGAGAATGCCAAACAAAACATTCATTTCTAAAAGCGAAAAGCCTGTTCCTGGATTTAAGGCAGCAAAGGATAGAGTTATATTGCTGCTATGTTCTAAAGCATCTGCAGATTGTGTCATTAAGCCACTGATATTTTACAAATCGCTTAATCCTCGGGCTTTATAAAATCTAAACAAGGACAACCTGACAGTGTTTTGGCGCGCTAATAAGAAAGCGTGGGTTACAAGCGCTATTTTTTGTGACTGGTTCCGGAATTGTTTTGTTTCTGAAGTTGAAATTTATTTAAAAAAACAGAATTTAGACTTTAAAGCACCTCTAATTTCGGACAATGCACCAGGTCATCCTCGTGAACTTGAAACTATGCATTCAAATATAAAAGTAACATTTTTACCACCCAACACGACGGCTTTACTTCAACCTATGGACCAGGGAATAATCCAGGCCTTTAAGCTCTATTACATTAGACGAAAAAAAAAAATATAATCATAAAAAATATATCATATTGGATAATATGGAATATAATCCTGATTTGATTGTTATGGAATACTGGAAGAAATTTGACACAGCAAAATGCATCTTAAACATAAAAGAATCATTGGAAGAACTGAAGCCACACACATTGAAGTCATGCTGGAAAAAATTGTGGCCTGCTTTGACTGCGAAAAATGAATCTGTGCAAATTCAAACTTTGACTGCAAACATAGCCGAAATCGCAAATTGAATAGGACGAGATGGGTTTGAACAGATAGAATCAAGTGACATTTAGGAATTGCTTGAATAGCAAGATGAAGATTTGACTGAAACCGACTTGGAGGAAATGTTAAATTGACATCCCATTGAAGAAGAGGCTTCCACAAGCACTGGAAACGTGACATTTTATTTGAAAAATCTTAGTGAAGGTTTAAGAATGGCAAATGAGCTTTGCGATTTCTTTATGAACATTGATTCGTCTATGGAACGAAGTTTTATTTATAAGAGGCCAATTGCTTATGCGACTGCTGCATATCAGTCTGAATGGAAGGAGTTTTTAAAAACTACCATGCAAGAGAAAATTACAAAATTGTCAAACCATTGCCTAAGCCTTAAGATAATGAATCAAAATGTTCAAAAACTTCAATTAAGATTTTTATATATATTTGTTCTTTTTTTATTTTGTCACCTAGGAACGTATCCCATATAATCCGGTATAAATTACCATTCCGTATTCACGGTTTCTGTATTCGCGGCATATTTATGGAAAATATACCCTGCGAATAAGGAGCTTTTACGATACACGAAAATATATATAACATACACATTCAGAATAAATTCAATAGCAATGGAAGGATCGACTCGAATAAGATTGTCTGGAATTGAAATTGCCGTCATAGAACTTTCTCCTTCTCCCTTTGAGAAAACGTTTGTTTACATCTGCGCACGCTCCTAACTTAACGTTTAAGCTGACCAAATTCCAAACAAATCGAAACTTCTCGCGAAACCGTGCGAATGCCCGACATGGCTGGAAGCAAGAGCAATAAAAAGGCATAGGATTCTTGTTTTTTCAATGCTGTGGATCGGTGTTGCAAAATGTCAATAAATGTCCGTATTCTTGGTAATTTCTAAAGTTTAAAATTAAGGTTGTAGATTAGGTTTAGCTGCAAAACACTCAAAATAAATTATTATTGTATACATTTTATTGTATGTTGTGGGGAGGGGGGGGGCGTGATGAAAATTATGATTGAAAATTGGGCCGTGAATATTAAAAGGTTGAGAAACACTGAAGTAAAAGAAACGAATGTTAACAAATTCTTGCTAATGCACGAAAGATTATTAAACTTTTACATTTATGATAATCTGGAAAATTACTTTCAATTTTTAATTCTTGACTTTTAGAAAACCCCTTATATGGCACAGTTGGTATTTAAATAATAAAGCATTAACTTTTTTTGTTGAAAGAAGTTTTGGAAACAGTGAAAACGAAAAGACACCGATACTTCATTTTACTTCATTTTAATATGTAATCGTAAGAGAAAATAGCATGTTTCATTTATGAATACTTTTCATGAACTAATCACGGAAAAATCTTCGCCGATATCTGACAGAAACAATTCTATTTTTTTATAGAATTTTCGGAAGTATCAATCTACTGATAACACATTTTGCTTGTTAACGTAACCAAGCCTTATTTCCGCACTTCATCAAGAACTGTGAAATAAATTTTTTAAAGATGTTAACAGACCTTGATATTATATATATATATATTTTGAATTCTTTAGAGTAGCTCTCGCTAAATAATTTAAAGCTCATTGAGTTTCAGCTTAGAGAATTTCCCCTAAAATAGCATGTTGTAATTTCACTCATTGTAGGGAATAAAATTAAAGGTAAAACTATTGAGAGTAATGATGAAACATTAGATGAATCAAATATAATCTGCGTGTAGTCTTTAAATAAGTACGGCGGAATTTTTGCTGATAAAAAATGATTATTTAAAGAAATTAATATCTGTGAAATAAAGTGAAATTTTAAGTAATTATTCTCAACTTAACAGTTGTAGAACTAATGACTGAGAAATAATTAAAATTTACTCACCTCAATCCGAAGATTAATTTGAAAACGGAAGCAAAGAAGATAGACATCAAAAATTGTTTTAAGCATTTAATGTAACGATTAAAATCAGGGGCGAATTATAGGTATTACAGAAGGGACGACTGAATTGAATACAGAAATCAACCGGAAACAAGAATAAGAAAAATGAATAGACAGGAAGGAGAAGAAGAAAACCAAAAGTCATTGTTTTGCTGCGACTTCATTGGCATCCTTTTCTTCTGGCCGGATGAGTCAACATCTTGGTGGGAAGGGGGTCGAAGAGTCTGGCAGGATGGGCGGTGAACGACCCCGAAGACGACCTTCAGCTCCACATCGCGGGTGACAAGGTCTTTCCCGAGAACACTTAAACCTCTCTGCCTGATTTTCGATATAGAGGTGGCATGGATTACGCCTAAATCCCGACATGGACTAACTACCCTTTTCGCTCGTTGCCTTAAGCGACGAGGTATCAGCTGGGAGAGGTGTTCTCAGAACCATCGTGTCCATAAATGCTTCTTGAGCTGGAGGAGACGGTCATATCTAGAAGATAAACTCAAATCTAGAATAGTAGTACGAATATTTCTTTCAAGAAGCTCCATCATAGGAGCTTCTATGGGGAAGTGGCCAAGGGTTAAGGCTCTGATATCACTGGAGTCAGGGGACAGTGGCACCAGAGACCTTGAGTACACGCCTGCCTCTATTCGGCATAATAATGTGGCAAAGTTTTCGAATGGTAAAAGCGAGCTTTGATAGGTATTCAGCAGATGGCATTTAGTTAATTTGACCGCCGCCTCCTACACCCCACCAAAATTGGGTGCATAGGGGGAGGGGCATGAGATGCCTCGTGGTGGCCTTGGCTGATGAGAAGTCTTGAATAGCCTCACTTCGGCATAAGTTAAATAAGGATTTTGTGTAGGAATTTGCTCCTACAAAGTTCCATTTAGTGTCAGAATCAATGCCGGTTGGGCAGCCTCTACGCGCTATGAAACGTCGTGGTGTCATCAAAAGCGCTGTAGATAAACTGGTGACTTGTTCCAAATGGACGGCCTTGATGCTCATGCAAACAAATAAACATAAGTACAATTTAAATCTGGTGACTTTTCTCTGAGGGAATTAATGCAGTGCATGACTGCGGCAAATCACGCATCATTAGTAAATGGGTATTGCACTTAGTTTAAAACATTTTATGTAATTTCTGAGTACCTTTCACATAGTGAAATGTTCATCCGGAATTCAGTATTCTTGACGAATTTATGATAAGACTAGATTTTGTCCTAAATAGAAACTAATTTTGTGAAAATGCATAATTAACGACGATATGTGGTGGTTCTTTGGAATTAGCATAGGATGTTTTAGATTGAACGATAATGTCTGATGTTTATTTAGTCGACATTTTACACGTAGAAAGCTGTGTGTGTCTAAAAATACATTTAATTGCTACAATTTACTGGTTGGTTTTATATATTTATTTTTGTTTAATTGTCGGATATCTTCAGAAAATTCTGCCGCCTGTATAGGTTTGACTATTCTTCTTTTCGCGTGGTTTATTTCTTGAGACTGTAGTGGTCTGGTTGATTTTAAGAATTTATAATTATTATAAAACCGAAAAATCCAGGCTACAATATAAACTAGTTTTAGGTATGATGAATATTTCAATAGAAAGTGCGGGTAGTTTGTAGTCTTTACTACTAAACAATTACTGATCTCGTCATATATTGTCTTCTATAGTCGACGAACTGGCAACACCTGTGGATGAATGTTAACGTTGGAAAGAAGCCATGGAGGATTGACAAACCAGTTGCTGTCCAGTAAAAAGTCCTCTAGAGGCTGAATCAATCGGATTTGGTTTTCCCAGAACGTGCCTTCAGGACTCAATTGTCGCGAGTGAGCTAATCTTTACCACACAATGTTTATCAAATTGGTTAACCTTTACTGGAGGGTTAGCTATTCAGCTTAAAGTTATTGAAAAGTTTCGCAATAACAAGAAATCCCCAACTTTGAGTTTAATAGTAGTTTGTATTGAAGTCACCAATTCCACCAAAAAAACTGTTCCCGAAAGTTCAAGCCGAGGCAACGTTAAGTGTTTCACGGGAGCAACTAAGGTTTTTAAAGCTATTAAAAATACATGGATACTTTTAAATATTACTCACAAATAGGCATTGGCGACGTAGGACCCTTGCAGAAGAAATACCGAATTTGTGAATTTCTATTTTAGTGGCATTAAATACATGTATATAGCGGGGAATTTCAATGTCTCACAGAAAAGTTCAGAATGAAATTTGAGCCCTTTTCCTAGAATATGCGGAGGTATGGGCTCATCCCAAGATCTTCAGCTAATCAGAGCTATTAAATCATAATTTTCAGGATGATTGTTACAAGTGCCATCAATTCTAACGAATCGTGTGTATGAGCTATCTGCGATAGCAACTATCGTTCGGTAGTGACGCTTTCGGGATCTATTGTCCAAATTTGAAGATAATATGAATCTAAATTCCAGAATATTCCCAGAACTTTCTGAGATGATTCCTGATGAAAAAAACCAATTACACTATCTGCTTTAGCGGAAGCTGGCAGTCCGGAAAGAGACTCTGGATGACTGCAAGCCTACTTTCTAAGGGGAAGTACTTCTGAACTCATAAATTTCTGCAACTGCTGAATTATAACTTGAGTTGTCTCTGTCGAGTTTCCTCCTGCCAATAAGTCATTGTCATAAAAGTTTTTTTTAGCTATTTCCACTGCGAGTGGGAAATCCCCTTTTCATATTCGCATAATGTGTGGATTGTGAGAATAGCTAAATATGGTGCACATGATGTACAATAAGCTACAGTGCTTACTTTATTAATATTGATAGGTTGACCAGGACTTACTCGTCAAAATTTTTTTTTAGCATTTTCTATCCTCTTCAGTAATAAAAATTTGCTGATACGTTTTTGCTATGTCATCCATAAACGCAGCCGGGTAGATTCTAAAACGACCGATTAAACTGTTTAGCCCTTTTATCGATGTTTTTATATCCAATTATCGGATTAAATGCCAGATTTGGAAAATATTTATCCAGAAATATATGTCACGATTAGAATATAGCATTACGGTGTGCATCACTGTATGTGTGTGTATTTGAAAATTTGTCAGTGAAGAGTTCAGAACAATTATGCATCGGAAAAGGAAATAAATGCAAATCGATGGAATAGGGAAAATTATTAAGATTTAAGGATCACAAAACTTCTTCCATGTGCCATTTACTAAAATGTTATTCATGGACTAGGGTAGCATGCGTAATTTGTATTTGTATGCACTAAAGATTTATCGCATAGTAAAGTATTCTAGGTAAAATTGTTTTTCTATGCAATTTTCTGAAAAAATCCCGTAATTCAAAAACAATTCTTTTTAAAATTAGTTTTGGTAGTTCTTTTCAATTACCATCAGAAAGATAATTAATAAATTACATTTATTGGTATTTATATTTTAAGTCATTTCAAATTAATTTTGTGTGTATCAATCGTTTGGAAATATTAAGATGTTTCACTCGTTTGAGATATAAGATCTATAAATGTGGATTGACTAGTCCCATAAAATATCAATTTCAGGAAAAAGTTCTTTTCCAGCTATCTCTAATATCATTGTGTGGTATAAAAACTATAGAATTGTAATTACATTATTATTATTCAGGCTTAAAACGGATAAATAAAAAAAGTTCACGAAAATAATTCCGTTTTCTTAAAAAGCATTGCCTAAAAAAGATTAATGAAGAACCACAGATTTTTAATCAAAGTCTAATAAAAGATAAATGAACAAAAATAAATAAATAAAAGAAGGAATGAAAGAAAATTAGGACTACATCACAATTTACTTTAATAGATTAAGCTAAGAAGCTAAGAGACTGAGCTAATTACATATTTAAGTCTTTAGACTAGGTATCTTACATTTTCTGATTTTTGATTTTCATTCTTATCGAATAGTATTGAGTAATGAGTAAATATTTTGTATTTAGTAGCATTTTATAAAGCTAAAATGATGCGCTATTACAAGATGCAATAATCGCAATTTGATTTTGAAGTGTCATTTGACACCTTTGATGATTTGGTCACATGGACAGAAAAAAACAATGCTGCTATTAATTAACAAATATATTTTACTTACGACCTGGCTTCTCATCCTCTAAGCCATCAGATAAAAAACCTGCTATTTTCCAAATTTATTCTGCAATCCATGTGAAGATAATCCATGTTTTCTAAGATCATTGTAGCACGAAATAAAAACTTTTAATATTACTTTAACATGATTATAACACTCTACATCATTTAATATACGGATTAGCATCCTAAATATTTTCAGTATCTTTGTTCTAAAAGAGGGGAACAAATCCAAGGGAAAGAAATTATGAGTTCAAATCCATTTATTTCTGATGAGAAGCTTTTAATTTATAATTTAAATTTAAATTTCATTGTCAATTTAATGAAGTAAATTCTGTACAATGGAAGTGTTTTGCCTCGAAAATAGAATGAAGGCAATATTTTCCGGTTAGGATGGAAAGAAAGCTCATCAGATCGAGGGATGATCTTTTACAACGCCTTCTGAAATAATTGCTATTTTCGGAACTGCATCAATGTCAACGCATTTGTTTTTCCGCCGTAATAATTCGTTTTTTATGATCTCGTTCGAAATGAGTTATGAAAAACTAAGTTTTCCCACGAAACATAAAATTGACTCAGATATAACTACGGTGCCTGCTTCTTCCTTTGTTTACAGGTGATTATTTTTTTCTATTTTGGAGCAAATTCTGCAAAGAATTTGTGCATTATTTGTCGAAATTTGTTAGAGACCGATAGTTAATGATGTCATAAAAATCCGCAGATTTATAAGGTCCAAGCGAATAAAAGACACTGTTCAAAAATGCATAAATAAAAATGAAATGGAGTGGAAAAATTATTGCTTTGGGAATAAAATTTCTCGATACGGATCTTACCAATAAAGAAAGATTCTTAAAATAAATCATTGCAAAGATGGCTATCTATTCTTAGAAATCTATTTTGCATTCCAGTATTTTTAAATGAACTGTGAAGTTCTCTTTATAGCTTCTAACTCTTTACTCTATGATTTCATAAATTTGATAATGCAATATTATGAATTTTGCCGTTATAAGGTTGCCAGAGTCCAAATAGTTTATGGCTGTCTACTTTAAATTTTAAATAAAGTAGTTTTAATTAAATTAGTTCTTCAAAATAGATTTCTTTAAAGTAACATTAAAAGTGATCTATTATGCCACATTTATATGTAATGCATCAAATTTATACGAATTCTTTAGTTGCTTATAGAATCGATTCTTAAGTATTCATACAGTGATTGTCTGCATTTTATTTTCTAATAAATTTTTTTATTATTTATTCCTTGACCACTAAATTCTTTCAAACGGTCTTGAATACTTTATGTTATAATACAGTTGTTTCATTTTTTCGCATTTTAAAACCCAGAAAAATTTGATTCTTATCAACACAAACATTGCTATTTATACGTTATATCTGTTTTACAACACATATAATCCTTTATAAATCAGCACTTGATCATATTCGGAATTTTTTTTTTAATTCCTAACTGTTTGTAGTACTTCATTTTGCTATATATTTTTCAAACATGGCCAAAAAAGTTGACTTTGGCATCAAAGCCAAAACCTAAGTAATTGAAAAAATTAATTTTGGAATTCTGCCAGTATGTACTACTGCTGACTGTGTGTACGATAAATGAATCAAACAACTGCCAACAAGGTTGCCACCGTTCATCCACCTCTTACATTAAATCAATTTTTCTGTCACATTTTTAGTCGGACTCGAAAGTAAGAAAAGGTATTCAAGAGTTTGATTTTCTTTTCCGCGCACAAATTAAGAGTAAGATGACTCAATTTGCAAATAATGTCTTAAAATACTCTACAGAATTTTAATTATTCATTCATTGGCCAATAAAAAATATTTTCATATTTTTTAATGTTTATTTTCCTTTAATATAGGCATCTATAGCAAAATAATGTGTGATTAATAGAAAAATTATGTGCACAACATATAAATAGTGGTTCTTAATGCTAAGGTGCAATTTATTTCTAAAAATTTTCGAATAAATTCATTGAAAGGAAATTCTCCATTTTAATACTGAATGCTTTTTTTCCATTATTATCTGGGTTAAATAGCATTTCAATGGCAAATTTAGTCAAAGTTTACTTTTACAAACGAATATGTTTTGCGAAAGAAAAAGGCTTTAGATGATGAGGTACATTTAAATATCAGGAAGGGGAGGACGAATTTTTCTTGAATTTTTTTATTATTTCTTCTCTGCCTGATAGAGAATTTAAAAATAAATATGTGGGAAATATCCTTCTAAAATGTCCAAAATATCATTTTAACTGTCTTTTTTTCATTTAATAGCTCTTAGACTTGATATTATATATAGTTAAATTACATTTTTCAAGATAAAAATCACAGATTTTAAGAAATTCTAAATTGTGAGATGATAGTTCCATTTTATTTTTTTCATCAATATTATTAAAGCCGATCCAGCCGATTAATGTCTTCTGCAATAAGTATCGCAATTTTAGAAAATTTTGTTTACGAACCAAATAGATATCAGACTTATAAAAAAGATTGAAAGGGGTTGAAACCACCCAAACCAACATTTTTCTGTCTCTTTCAGTGAGTGCATAATATCTGTGCGCCTTTTACAATTATCTCACGAAATTGGAGGAGGCAAAATCTCAGAGTTTTGGAGAAAGTAGCAAAATGTTCCTGTTAAGCTGTAATAGTTTTTCTCTTACAATCAACAGAACACGCTTACTTGAATTGCCTGGATGAAAAAACGAAGCCAAGCCAATTCGTTAATTCTGGTGGACGGCCGAATGGAAATCATCAATTTAACAATTTGATTGCAGAATTTGATATAATTTGATGATTTCAACTTGAGGAATAAGTTCATAGTAATCTGAACATTTTCAATCTCACCGAATTCACAAAAGACGTTTCTCCAAGTATCAAAGTTCATAGTAATCTGAACATTTTCAATCTCACCGAATTCACAAAAGACTTTTCTCCAAGTATCATATCCAAGTCTTTAGATCAAGTGTGCTTTCAATGTGCATTTTGATACAGAATCCTTCCCTCGCCCCCAGTGACAGGCCCCTTCATGAAGTGATCCGTTTAATATAAGAGAAAATGTAAACACGACTTATAAGACCGCTCTTTGCCAGTAGGCGTAGGATTCAAATTTGCATCTATTGATGTATTCTATCCAGACCAGGGGATTATGCATCATTGCCTTGGAAACGTTAAGCCCGCCTCTATCTCTCTCCGTTTCACACCATTTCAACGAGCATAGTTTTGAAGGATCCGTATTATCGTTGCTGGGCTGCCACTACGATTTTCATTCTAATTTCTTAAATGAATCTTACCCCCAAACACCCACTTGTAAGAAACGTAATGACCCCACCCCCTTTTTATAAAGAGGTAAAGCGTGACACGGATAAAGGCTTCTCTTGGTTGTCTATATTAAAAAGTGCAGGGTTTTCAAAGAGAATATGTCGCCAAAAAATGTACTTAAAAAGGACTCTGATATAACTGGAATGAACTGAGCCATTAACTGATAAGCCAATATATATATATATATATATATATATATATATATATACACCTGTGGGACATTCCGAAAAAAAATTAAAAAAAAAAGATTTCATGACAGTTTTAAGATTTAAAATTTGAATAAAAGAAGGTGAGATAACTGCAAAATACATTAAAAATAAACCTTATCCGACTTGGGTTTTTAACGGAATAATGGACTCAGAAGAATCATCTACTGAAAAAAATAATATAATTCTTCAAATTTCAATAGCTAACTTATAAAAATTATCATGGTTTTGCAATATTGACCGACCTACTTTTTTTCATTCTTAAAAGGGAACGTTTCAATACTTTTCAAAAGTAATTCATTAAGACCGATTAAAATGGAATATTTATATTAAATACGAATTACAAATGAAAAAAATATTTGGAAGAATTTTTCGGAAAGGTAATTTTACATTTTATATTTTTTATGCATAATAATTTTTAAACGTAATGGCCGGATCCTTGTTTTCATTGCATTTTTAACACGAATTTTAATTTATTTTTATGAATTATTAAATTTTTAAGACCGAATGGTTCCTAATTAAGTATTATATTAAGAAGAAAATTGAAGTAAAGTTTTAGAATCATTTTCAGTTTTGGTTTCCTACATTCTTTCTTTAAACAATACTTTCCTTCATTCGAAAATTTTAATTCTGCATTACTTCAATACAATATTCTACTTCCTCAAAGAAAGTCTCGATTCATCATATTATTATTTTCTGTCCCGGAAATAAGATACGCTCAACAAAGATTTAAAAACACATTGTATTTTTTTAAAAACATTCTTAAAAATTGAATATGATTGTCATAATTTGTTTTTAAAAATTTAATCAAGATTTAATTGAAATCTAAGTAATTTTGTTCTTATGAAGGAAAAATTAATTGCTGTGTAAATTATTTCTGCAATTCTTCAAGTATATGTTTTTTTTTAAAATTATTTTCAGCTACATACTGTCTCCTTATTTCAGTCATACGTTTAATCGCGTATTTTATGAAAGCTAAGCTAAAGAAGAAATATTCTGCTTCATAATTGTTTTGTTTATCCATCTACTAATAATTAATATGAATGTGTGCATCGATGTTTTGGAACGCTATCCTTCAGATTATTCGACAAGCATTTACCAAACATTACTCTTTGAAGGTAGAAATGTGTACTTAGCAGCGAATTTTTTAAATGTTAATTAGAAATTTTATTAATTAGAAGTGAGTTTTTTGATGAGTTTTTTCCTTGATAATTTCATACAACTTCTAAATTTCAAAAACCCTTTTTCAATGATAAAAACTTTTTAATGAATAACATTTTTCTAATTTTGATTTTAAAAACTTTATTTTACAACGATATAATTCAGTCTTTAAATTAAATTCAAATAGCTTTGACAGTTGCTACAATTATTTTATTCTGGGTTTTCCACATTGGATTGTAACAACATATGAATATATGGTTTAAATATAACGCATGATTTCACTAATATTTTAATGAATTTTCCTAACTTGAAATTTAGCTGCAGAATCACACAATGAGGAGAAAGTTGTCAACTGCGCCATTTGAAAGCATTGATGTTAATGCCAGAGGTATATTTGATAGTGCCAAGATCCATATGGAAAATAAAAGAAGTACAAATAGATGAATGAAAGAGTGGTGTAGAGTCCATAAATAACATAAGTTGTCTGTCTAGCAAAAGTTCATGTTTCGAAATATAACCTTTAAGAAGCCGTTTAAACAGTTACATAAGCAGTGAAGCCGAATTACCAGGAGTACGAACAGTTACATTTTCGCATCATGGAACTTCAATTCATAAGGATGATTCATTTGTGCAATGAACAGGCATAAGATTAGTAAAATAAACAGTTTATTTTACAGCATAAAAACTTTAAAATAAAATGTAAATTAAAAAAAAAGATTAAAATAACCTTTGATGTCACAGTTTGTTGCTTTCAAATATTTTTTTGAAGGAATCAGAACATAAATTTATGACTACGTCATTTAACTGAAAGTTAACACTACTAGTTTTCTGAGCGAATTAGACAACTACCAAAATCTAAAAAACGGCTGTTAGTCAATCCCAGTCTTTATGGCCCACGTTCATTACTCTGTCATGTTTCATGTTTGTAATACGAGTCATGTTTCAGTAGAAGACGAGTGCTTTGTCATTGAACAAGTGCGGCGGAACAGGGGTTCATCCGATCTCATAGCTGGGTGTGATGAATATGTGATTCCCGCAAAGTTTATACGTTAGGAAGAAATATATAAAAAGCAGAAACGTTCTGAAATAAAAAAAGGGTGCGAAGGCATACTTCATTTTTGAAATTATCCTAAGTACTATAAAAAGTTCTATATTAATGTATATACTATTTCATAGTACAATGCATGGTGCAAATAGCATCGAAATATTTCCTAACAAGTATATTTGTGCGGAAAAAAGATAAAGATCATTAAGAGATATTTAAATAATTTTTAAAAAAATGTCGGAACATAAAAAAATCTGCAATCATTAAAATAGAAATCTATAGATAAAAAACAACAAGAAATTAGAGAAAAAATGAAAAGAGTTCTTTTTTTCTATCTGAACTCTTCTTGATTTGTTAAGCTAACATTTGAAAAAGTCAGATTTTCAAGTCTTTTTTAGAAAAACTTGTTAAGAATTTTTTTTATTCAATTCAAAAAATGCTTATATATTCTTTGGCAATTGTTTGAGGTATTTATTTTGAGATAACGTAAGACATTTGTTCCTCTAATGTTTTTTAAAGGTAAATAAAAGAAATTATTAATTATAAAAATAAAGATTAGAATAATTTTTTTTTTTCCTTTTTATTAAAACACAAAACAAATTCCTACAAATCGTCTGTGTGTAAAAGGTATGCATTCAACGCTTACAAAATAACTCGTATATTCTTTCGTAAGACATATTTATGTGTTAATTAAATGAAAGATGAAGAATCTTACACGACAAAAAGGTGGGAAATTTCTCAGAAATCTTTCAGCACGTGAAACTTTTATTCTTTTTTTCTCCAGAAACATTAAGAAAGTAATTTGTGTGATGACTACAAGCGTTTTAGTGTTTAATGAATAAAAATAGTGACGTAATTGGATTTTAATTTGAAATTAATGGTCTCCCAACCATTTTTTGCTTTATTTCTTTCACAGAAAATTTATTGCCCCTGTTGCAGATTGCTTAATTTTTTTTCTTGCCGAAGAAAAGACGATAATTTTTTTCTAATAAACTTTTATGTTGTAGGGCATCTTGATGAAATGTTGCCTTTAAACACTGAAGATAAAATCAACAGGACGGTGAGATTTTGTCTCAGTCTCTTTTAGTTATCCCGTTTAGAAGAAATATGGGGGCTAAATTGGGGTTTTCATTTGAAGGGCAGTCAAATGATCAGAATGATATCTAAGCTGAACATGTCGTTCTTTACACGATGGTTCCGCGCAACTTTCTACATTTTGTGCAAAATTTCTATTTCAGTTCTTGAGATCTGAAAGAGATATTGCACATTTAAAATGGTAGATAGTATGTAAAATATTGTGAGCATTTCCAGTCATCTCTATCATGTAGTAGCTGTCTTCTGCGAACAATTTTTTCTTGCGGTTTATTGATTCCATTATTTGTTTATTAATATGAATTGTGGTTGCTTAAAATTTCCTTTAGATGTTTGAAGAAACTGGAAGCGGTGAATAATGTCTAGTTTAAATGATATAAAATGAAAATTTATTTCAATTATGCAATGAAATGAGTGTAAAAATAAATTATTTTAATGTGCGCTGCTGATCTGTTTCAATTTGCTTACATTTAATTTTAAGTGGAAGACCAAATCTAATAGAGAAAACTAACAGGCACGGGACATTGTAAAATATCTTCAAAGTTTGCAACATTAAATCGGACAACATAATCTGTCCGTCTTTTACAAGTTTTTTTCTGTTTAAAGACGATGATAATGAATAAACATAATTTATTTTTTATATACACAATATATATTATTAAAAATAATCATAGTTTACTATCATTAAGTATGTAAAATTCGTTCCGCATCGAAATCACCGTAAAAAGTTATTTCTCAATAATTCTCTCTTTTTTGAATCACTAGCATCAAAATTTAATTCTTATAGATTCTTAGTTTCTGAATTACCATTCGTGTGAGAGCTTTCCGAGTCATTAAAAAATCTAAGGGAAAGAAAGAAACTATAAAAGTAAAATCTGTCTGTTAAAGAATGCAACAATGATCGAAATGAGAAGTTCTTTTTATTATGGGATTTTTTTTAAATGTCGTACATTTGGAATACGCGCGCAATTAACTGAGAAAAATTACCCCTTCCCCCAATAACGGGAGATGAAGGGCAATCTCAAATGGGTCAGCAAATTTCTTTGGGTAAACGAGTCCTACGAATGACTCTCCGACCCACCTGAAGGCACATGGAAAAATTACTAAATGATGGGACAGCAACACTGGCGGGAACTACTGTTAAGGGCTATCACCAGCCACGGTAAAACCGTCCCCGTAGGAAATACGTTCTGTCATTTATGGGAGGAGCCATATCTCTCACCTTTTCAGTTCCCACTTAGTAGGCGATATCCAACCTGCCAGAAGCATCTCATCTTCAATTATGAAGTGCCCCCCCCCCCTCAGGGGTTGGAGAAACAAGTTAAAAAATTGTTTCTCAAATACTTGACTTGGCAGCTGCGTTGTCGAATGGCGAAGATGAAAGAGCTGACGAGAAAACTTCTTGTTCAGCATAAAATTGTGTGGAAGAATATTGGAAGGAATTACAGGAGAAGCTGAATAAGTCGCTACCTATGCATTTAAAAATTCTAAAATCTATATATATTTCACATTATAGCTTACTAGCTGGTACCCGGAGCATTGCTGCTGCCGAAAATTAAAATATTAAGTGTAATCAATCAATAATTTGGCAATGTTTTATCGAAATGGGATGAACGGTACGACAGTACATAAAATATGAACGAACAAATATTCACTTTACTACATTAGATTTATGCACTCTTTTAGAATTGTAAAGCTTGGTGTTCTATCAGAATGGTAAGGAAATAAACTATTTCTTATTTCTCTTGACTCCTTTAACATTCGTTTGTAATCCTTAAATTTAATTTTAGAATTAAAACATCTTGTTTTAAAATGGATTAAACATAAAAAATATATTTATACCATAGAATCGCTAAAATAGCTGAAAAGAGAATTTTTAATAATTAAGATGATGGGAAATTATTTGTACTACAGTAGTTTGGGTTGTTACTGTGAAAAAAGCTAAAATTTAATTAAAATTAAAAAAACCCCAGATTTGATCTCTCCTAAACTGTCTTACCTCTCAGAGTTGTTATCTCTGTGAATGACTTGCACGTACTATAGCTACAAAATATTAACTTTTAACTTGGATTTAGCCTTTCTGCATAATCTGTCGTCTCCTCGGCTTGTTATTTGGAGATTAATCCTTGCTAAATAGATGCGGATGAGATTCTAATTTTTTAAAATTCGGTTTAAGATAATTGTACTATTCCTGTAACCATCCCGTATATGTAAGCAATAAGCTGACCAAGTTTCATCCTAATCGGATGAATGGTTTAGGAAGGCAGATAAGACATACAGACAAACATTCCTTTTTATTTATAGAGATTATTTTGATGTGGTGAACAAGATATTAAAATAATCTCTTCTTCATCCCATAAGTTTCAGCAGATGCGCTCAGAGCTGTTACTGTTACCAAACTGAACCGCCACCTTTCTGTGAAGGTGAAGTTGGATTAAGGAAGAAATCGTTAACTGCAGCATGGCCGAATTACAAAAGTTCGACTTGTTTTGAACAAAATGTCTTTAAGGATACACCACTAAAAGCATAAAGGTGGGAACATACAAACAATAAAGATAAATTTCTTTTTAATTGCTGAAGAATTAAATTTTAAATTTCTAAAGAAGGTGTGAGATTCGCGAAAATTTTTTAGAAGAAATTCATGTCGTTATAAGTTCGAAAGCTGTATAGGGTACCCATTGGGTTTCAAATGAAGTGCTTCGACAAATTAAGAAACGTCTTTAGTTCGACGTGCTTAAATTGAAACGATAAATGGCGCCTGTGCAGCGAGCAAAATCGGGGAGCCAGGATATAAAATGATTTCTGATTCTCAGTAATACACCATCAGGACATTTATCCAATAAATATCTGAAGAGAGTTATTGTTAGAAACAGGAAAATTTATTCTTATATCTATTTGCCTGAGACCTAACTAATGATCTAACTAATAGTCACTACAGATACCATTAGCAGCCTTTTTAAAGCATTTACGTTCACTTCACACAATTTCAGAGTAAAGCGCTATCATTTGGTAATATTTTAAATTTATTTACGATCAAGAGATCAGCACCACACCGCTCATGTATTGATGATGTCACATTCGACTCCCAATTCTGAGTAGAAAAGGCATTGCTTTAAGAATATTGATAAATGAAATTTCTTTGGTTGTATTGTTCGATAGAGTCAATATTCACCCAATACTAATAAATCCGAAGACTTATGAAATCTACACCATATGTTAATAAGAGTTTTAAAATTGATATAACTTAAGGGTGCCATATACATGCCACCTACAATTTTCAAGCGTAATGTTATCCTATCGAGAAAATACGAAGATATTTTTCCATTAGATATTGCGGTTTCTGTTTTATGAAATCAACTGCAATTTATAGAAGGAATAAAAACACAGGTTTCTGTCTAAGGAATTTTTTCTCGGACTTTTCAAAGTATTTTTTAAATATTTATTAAAATATCACATAATTTCGACTGCACCATTTAAACATTTTTATTAAAAAATCTATCATAAATAAAATAAAAGTTGCAAATATGAAAAATCCGTCTGGGTATCTTCTTTCCGATGCATATTAAAATTAAAAAAAAAAATGTGTAAAAACAGTACTTTAGACCTAAATTGGAAAAATAGTTTACACTTCCCCCCCAATGCTCCTTTAACTCCACCCATTCGCGGAGGAATACACTATAACCCCTCCCTTTACCCTCTGATTGTTTGTAACTTTTCTTATCTGGTTTTCACTATGTCTTCCCCTCAACATTTTCTTTATGTCTTTTTTTTTATTTTCATTTTGTTTACCATCACAGCTGTGGTCATCTGCACAGGGGATGGGCTGATTGATAATGATGAGATTGTTGAAGTAAAATACCCAACATCCTATAGAAATATTTCTCCAGATGAGGCAATAAAAGAAAAAAAAAATCCTTTTTGGAAATTAAACAAAGATGGGAAAACAACTGTAAATAAGAACCATAAGTATTATTTTCAAGTGCAGGGTCAGCTGCGTATGACGCAAAGATGTTTTTGTATATTTTCGATGTGGACGGAGAAGGGGTAAAAAACGGAAAAAATAACTCGTGATGTTAGATTTTGGCAACCAAAAAAATTGGAGAAAAAATTGAGCTTCTTTATTTTAACTGTTTATTGCCAGAACTTGTTGATCCAAGATATCCAAGATAGATAAAAATTCGAGATCTATCTACTATTATTGGGGCCCAAAAGCAAAGAAAGAAGAAAACACCTTTAAATAAAACACTTTCAAATAAATAAGAATGTTTCCAAAGTTTTTTGTTCTCTTCACACTTTTATAACAACACTTTTTTTCTTTCTCTTTTTTTTATAATTCGTTGCTATTCTGTCTACGATTTTTATCAATGTTTCATAGATTTGATCTTGTACATAACGTTCATCTTATTTACATATTTTGCAACAAAGGGTAATAAATTTTATTCTTAATGGAAACATTATATTGCTTTTATTGGAAAAATAATTACTGGAATTAAATTAATTTAAAGAGAGGTAAGATGTAAGAAGATCTATATCCTCTTTTATTTACTAATATTTGAATATTCTCATATTTCTGAATACGTTTTCTTCAAAACTTCTGTGAAAAAATAAAATGTATGTATATTACATTAGTTCGCTAAGCAATATCTTTCTTAAAAAATTTAAAAACCCGTCTAAAATTATTATTTTTTGACTTTTTAGGGATCAATACAATTTAATAGCTTTATTTTATGTTTCTGATTTTGCTAATATTTATCAAGTTACGGGCAACTCCGTGCAAAATCTGCTAATTACATTAGAGATTTGAGAACTATTTT
This sequence comes from Argiope trifasciata, assembly GCA_026543055.1. Classification (NCBI taxonomy): domain Eukaryota; kingdom Metazoa; phylum Arthropoda; class Arachnida; order Araneae; family Araneidae; genus Argiope; species Argiope trifasciata. The sequence goes on from JAPMOQ010031816.1 coordinate 252,534, forward strand.
AGAAATCTTAAATAACGCTTTTAGAAAAATTTTCATGCATCGTTATCATTAAATTAAAATTTCAACAGCAAAATGACAGCAAAGTAATATATATATTTTTAAATGTATATTAGCATTTCTGTACCCAAATATTTTACTTTTGATTTTTCAAGCTATTCATGTATTTACATCGGTTATATTTGGGATTTGAGAAAATAATTGTTTAACAGAACAAGTAAAAACCAAGTATTACGAGCAGCTTCCAAGTGACTGAAAAATGATAATTAATTATTGAATTATTAAAAATGAAGTGAAATTTTGGCGTTTTACGTGATTATTTCCGAAAATATTACAGCACAAAAAGTTTTTTTTAATATTTTTAAATTCAAAGAATAACCTTATTAATAATGTCACTCTTTTGCTTGCCAATTTTTTTTTCAAATTTTTAATCTATATTAAAAAAAAATATTGTAAACGTATTTTAATATATATTTAATTGTTGAAATGAAACCCAATTCTCTTTCATTGTTGCGATCAATATTTCTTTTGGATTTTTTTTATGGTGAAATTATGAAAAACCGGTTTATTGTTACGTAATGTGTAGATTTCGATATAAAAATATAATCTGAATATACTTTTTTAAACAGGTTTTTAAAAAATATTCAAATTAAATTTTTATAACAGGTAAACAGGTTTATTCAGGTTTCGTAAATATGCAACAGTGAAATTTTTATAAAGTGCATCCATTTTTAAATCCTGTGATTCTTTAATGTAATAAATTATTGGATGTATAAAAATCAATACCAGTGAAATTAATTATATTAGATGAGAATATAATCTGTAATGCTCATAAAAAATGCTGAATGAGAAAGTTTTTGTATTAATTAAATTTTAAATACTTTCGTTTTTCCAAGTTCCCATTTTTGTGAGATTATTGAAAATTAGAAAGATGCCTTGGACAGAATGTGGAACAGTATAAGTTTTTTAAAAAAAAAACTAGTAGTAAATGTTGCATATCAATAGAATTTGAAGTTAAATATACTCTTGTGAGTAAGTGATCCAAAGCAAGCTGATTTTAGCAACCATAAATCTGGATTATAAAAATTAACTAAAACTAAGTTGATCACTTCTTTCATAAAAACTTTTTCTTATATGACAGAGATATAAGGTTTTTTAATGTGCATTGGCATTCATGTAACAATATATTTTACAACTATTTTTCTTACAATTCAAGGTTACATATGAATAATCATAATTTCTATTTTGAGCGAAGCAGCATTCCTACCAATTTATTTTATTGAATCTCATTAAACAATTTTTTTTTTAAATTTTAGTTACTTACAAATTAAAAAAAAAGATGATGAGTCTTCAGAAATGCGGAAAAGTTTTGACTTATTCCGGATATCAAAGATAGAAAAGTTTGCGATTACTTTATTCTTTTCTTTGTTAAATATATGTGACCATATTATATACAACTCGTATTATTACTCGTATTATAACAAAGCTAAGATGAATTTTCAATTTGAAGCATTCCACCAGGAGACATTTAATCTAATATATGCAATTTCATTAATTATTTTTTCTTCCAATTTACGCTTATTATCATAATCAGTTGGTTATATTCCACAGTTAGGATAAATGCTGTTATTTACTTTTCTAACATTATTTTCAAAATATTAATTTTTTCTTTTTAATGTGGTACAAATGACTCATTTAAATAAATTTTAGGACATTTTCTTTTTTTGAGAAAATCATGGAGAAATTAGTATTCCAGCTACATAGAAATACCAGGTCATATCAAATACGTAGCATGAGTTGAAAAATTCAGTTTCATTCGTTTCCTTCTTCATTTAAGCCTTTTTAATATTTTTAAATAATTAATTTTAAAATATTAAATTAAAAAAAATTAGGGACATTTTATTTAAATTCACTGTTAGTACTAAATCTATAGAGAGAAAGGATTGAGCCCATTGTTGTTTAGGGATGAGTTTGAGGTCTTACATTTACATAGGCACATAGATCTTCCCCAATTTCCTTGGATTAAAAAATCAATAATCGTATTTATTGCTAAAAATGAAGTCTTGTTAAACGAAATACTATAAATATTAAATTACTTCTTCTAAATTACCGGATTATCTAATCTTAATTAACATAATTATGAAGAGCAATTAAATGTCTCAAAATCGAAGTACTTCAATAATTTATCAGTTATGTGTTCTATGTTCTAAGAGTACTTCTTACATTCATGCCGCTCTCAGTACGATTTTCCGCGCAACTCTAAAAAGTGTATTTTAAAAACAAGTTTGGGTGGCTCAAAAAACCCCTCTCGTGATGTACAAAGCCAGTGTCGGTTTTCAGAAGACCTCTTCAAAGAATAAGGGCAAGTTTTATTGGGGGCAGTTCGGTGGGTCGGTTGACCTTCTGAATGTCACACTCCCACATAGCAATATCTCTTGGGGACTAGAAATTATTTTCTTGATGGGTGTTATTCGGCTTGTCAATCAAACCTTCCTTCGTTACTTTGATCCCGCCTAATCTCCCCCATCGATAGGTGGCGCTTTCGTCGACATCAGGTTTTGTTCTCTGTATATGGCATTCTTAAGAGCTAGCATAGGAATTGCATCCTGAAATCCACCGAAACAATGCTACTTCTTACGGCTTACACTAAGCGATGAAAGCTAAATTTCCTTTTGTTTATCTTTTTCAACACAAATAACTAATTTCCTCTTCGAAATAAATAAATAACCCAGTAAGATATCGCCTTCATATATTTCAAACATCACTCATTCGCTTCGGCTCGCAGTTGTTACAGCAACCACAATCAGAGAGCGTTTGGTGTATCTTTATAATCTGAAAACGAGTTGCATTTTTTAGTAAGTAACTGCCCCCTTACCGAAAGATCGTCTGAGAAAGGAGAAGATTTCTGTATTTCAGAGACATTCAAAGAATTCGATACTTTAGTAGTTGGAAGCAAAATTCAGGTTTTACCATATCACAACAACTTGACTATTAAATTAACATTTTCAGGCATGTGGAAAAAGTAGAAGGCGATAGAACTTAATAAATCAAAGCGGAAAGGTGACTCTAATTACCTTATCCAGATTACATGTGCTGTCAAGAGTGGTATAGATTCCATAAATACTGACAATATGCATAATATAATAATACTGATATGGAATTGTAACATTGCTTCCCTGTGTGATTAGTTTCCCGGAAAATAGCTATCCAGATAGTTTTAACGAATGTCGATGCCAATTCAATGGGCCTCGACCTTGTATCTGAACTTAGCGACCGAAATGGACCCAAAATATTCAAGAATCCCTCGACAATTGCATTAGAGTATGATTTTCACAGTTTTTTGTAGAACCTCCAGTGTCCTGTCTCGGGACCCATAAGTCTGCTACTTAAATGTGTAACTCGCCCTTCAACAGGTTGTTCCGCCAGTCTCCAGAATGTTTATGAACCTCTTAACTGCTCTTTTTTTAAATAGGAATTGCTTGTTTCACACCAGAAAATAGTCATTCGAGAAAGTGAGGACTTACGAAGAACTCCTTCTGCAAGCTCTCTAATGGAAGAAGATAATCTGAAAGATTAGAAAATTGCGAGAACATATCATGTTTATTTCTCAATTGTGGAGAGAATGATACTATTCTCTACTGATGAAAAAGTACGGAAAACAGCAAAAATTGTCAGTCATCTTCTCATGCCGAAATATTCATTTTTACGATATGTTTGGCTGTATAAAAGAATATATATTAGGATTTGGCTCAAAATTAAACACACGTATTCTGCCTGAATAATAATTACCTTTTGTCTTTAATTGTCTGAAATTTCGGTAATTCTTATGAATTTAAATTGAAGTAAAATTATTACTAAGGCCCATCATATATTTTTACTGTCCAATAATTACTCAATTCCTACTATTACTTCACACTCCTCCTATATATATTTATTTATCGTCTTGCTCAAATTTTCAATCGTTAATAAAATATTTTTTATTCATCCACTCGATACCAAATGCCTTTTTAAAAATTTATAGCGGATGATACACAATGTTACTACAGTATTTTTTCAGATATTAATTCATTAATTAAATTAAATCCATTTTCAGTACTTTGAATAGAGTTTTAACAGTTTGTGATGAAAATTGAAATCAACAGGCAGTTGCTCAATCTGTAAAAGCCGTTGATTTCAGTATTTTTCACATGGAGGGGAAAACGAGTTCAGTTCTTGCAAAAATCAATCATTTTTTGATACTTAGTAATTTTTGGATAATTACTTCATAAAAAGTAAGTAAAATAAAAATTTTCTTTGCTGATCTCAGTAGATATTGAATAATTTTTTGTATTACTTTTTTTCCATCTGATTTTTATTTACAATCATTCTCACTAAAGGACCATTTATTTTGAAACCATTGATGACCATTGATCACCATGAAATTGTTTTTTCTGAAATACTTTCTTCCAATTCAAAAGAATAAATTTTGCAAACATTATAAGAAGTATATAAAAAACAATGTTTGCGAATATATATATTTGTTAAACATAGAATAGATTATTATTATTATAAATATTAAATAAGTGAATTTGATTAAATTTTTGTATAAGTGGATTTTCAAGGCTTCAGAAAACGAAGAATGATGAACCGTTGTGAGGTTGAGAACATTTTGCAGATGACTGGAATGATCACCCTTGCTCGAAAGCCAGAAACATGATATTGTGACCAGGATGAACTCGGAAAGGTGGTGTTGGGAAGGAATGGACTGCAAAATATTGCATTCGATAATAAAATGATACGACCTGACTGGCGTACCATAATATGGCTACTTAGCCCATTTATTTTCCGCGGTACTTTATGCAATTTCATCAAAAAAAAACATGAAATCTTTAACCTCAATTTTTTTCTAATTCTGCTAAATCTGCTTCCTTGACAATGTTTTTAAAGCATTTACAAGAGTTCGGTATCCACCATTCAGCCACCTCTCTTCCTCGTTTTATATCTCTGCTTTGTATCATTTGATGCAATTATTTTAACGTTGTCTCTATTCTACGGTTGTTAATAATCTAACCATACGACTGTCACAGTTTAGCCAAGGTAGGCTCTTGCGCCACAAAAATTTACAAACAACAGCAACAATCTTTGCTTTCTTTTTTCGGTTGAATTTCCACACATGCCATCATGAACTTCTGCCTCAGTAGGATAAATACCATCACCAGCGATGTTTGTTGTCTTCTTGGAGGGCATTTCGAAGAACGCAGCTGTTCAAAAATATAAATATTGTTTATTTGTTTTAGCTTTAGATCCGTATTTCATATTTTTCTTCTTCTGAAGCATCCACGCATGACAAGTACGAATAAATTTTCTTTTTATTCTGTGGTATTGACACTGAAAAAAATACGGATACTTACTTGTACGGATACGGATAATTACTATACGGATACGGATAAATAAAATACGGATAAAATTTCCAAGAATATAAATTAAAATACGGATACGAATAATTACTTGTCATTTTTATCCCCTCTGTCTCTGCATGTATATATATTTGTGTGAGTGAGTTGACAAGTTATCAACATTAAAAGTTTTGGAAACAATAAAATCCTTCGATTAGTCAGTTGCTGCTTTTTCATCATTAAAAATTTGATTATTGTGTTTTAGTTTTTATCTCATATATTTGTTTTCAGGTGGATCAAGGATTGATTTGCAATTTCAACTGAGGACAATTAAACCTTTTTCATTATTGGTCAAGTATGTAAATGTATTTGGTAGAAGGCAAAATCTGCCGGCTTTCCTGAACAAAATATAATATGTACTTTATAAAAGGCCTTTTTCGCCATCATAAAACAAAAATGAAAGATCTAGACGCGTCACTTTATTGAGTTATTTTTTCGCAATACTTGTTTTTATTTCCAAACGAAGACATAACTTTTAAATTCTATTAGATACTCGATTTTTTTTTGACTTCGCATTAGTATCCATTTGCTTTCAAATGGGCTGAGAAAAAGCATATTCCTTTTCTTTCAAGGGAAATAGGAAAAATGAAAATCAGCCTAACTTCTCAATATCTTGAAGTTCCAATTCAATAAAAGTATGAAAACGTGAAATATTGAATGCACCTTATAAATTCCATATCTGTAGTACGTGAGCAATTTAATTCGAAATTTTATTTTTCAAGTTTGTATTATATATATTTGAAGCTTTTAAATCTTTTGAGAAAAAACAATTGCTAATCAGTCATTCCCTAATTTATTAGAAAAGAGTATTTACTGTTCTTTATTGAAATGACTTTTTTTCACTTCCAAAAGCTACGAACGCGTTTATCAGTTTGTCTTTTTATTTCTGTGTATATTAAGATTTGCAGCATCTCCAAGTTCCTACAGATACGACAAAAAACCTTTTTTTTTGTTTCTTTGTTTGAAGATAAGAAGATTCACTGTACTCCACCTATGTAAATATTTAATGTAAAGGGAAACAGATAGATCACTTCTAATCAAAACACAGAATATTTTGCTGCTTCATTAGGGAAGAAAAGTATACTTTTAAAACCTTTTTCCGTGACAGCTGAAAAATTACATGCTTTTTTTTCTTCTTGTAATTTATTTGTCTACCTTTTTTATTTCTCATAAAGGCATTAAAAGGCATGAAACGCATAGAGACAGAGGAAATAAATAAAGGACAGTTTCTGAATTGTTGTTTTCTCCTTATTTTAAAACATGCTATTCTCTTTCACTTGTAATTTCTAATTGTATTTCCAAGAAAGGGAAAGGGGGGATGACAAAAAAGGAAAAGATCATTAATTTTATATATACATAGGAACTAACACAGATTTGTTGAAATATTCAGAAACAGATATATATGAATACACACTTTTGCATGATTTTTTCTCACAATCTTGCTTTAAGTACCTATAATTTTTCAGGATATGATTGATTAAATGAAAGATTATAAAAAATATAAAGTACTGTAAATGACTCAAAAACGTATGGAAAAGACGGCGCTGTAGATATTCTTCCAATTTGCATGAAAGTAAGCCTAAGGAACTTCAGATCTATTTATTTGCAAAGGGAAACAGTGCCCTTCTAATCAAATCATAAAGACTGAAATTATTTTTTCACTATAAGTGTCATTTCACTAATCCAGCCAGTAACTATTATGCACATTTTCGCAATAAATAAGAATACTTATTCGTTAATTCTGTTGTGAGTGTTTTTGATTAATCATTTTGAATCGCAAGGTATTCTGGCCTTAATCCAAAGAAAACATTTGCAGTTTTTGAAATATGATTGATTATACAGTAATTCAATAAATAGTACAATTTTTTGCGACACTGAGCTTCAATTAAAGAAATAAAAAGTTTAAATGTTTCGTGCCTTCTTGAAATCTTTTTAACTATGGAGTTTCAGCTAAACCGAAATTATCCTATAATGTTACGAATATCCCTTTAAAATATGCTTCTCACAAGCTTCAATAACTTTATACAAATTTTAACGAGGCACCTAGTTTTACAGTTTCAAAAATAAGTATCGTAGTCGCGAGAGCTAAAACTGGACCCCAAATAATTAAGGGTAATTTATATGACTCGCCAAAGATTCTTAAGTATGAAATTGAAATCTATAATCGCTGAAATGCAGTGATTTATGACTGTAATTACAAATCTTTTCTACGAAGCCCAGCAGATCAAACTTCTAAACGATGCAGCGAATGATGGGGTTTGATGGCCTTTTTGGAGATAATAATGAACCATTCAGGATGAATTGTTCGTTAAAGAGCGTTGGCAATTAGCGAACTCGTTGGTATTAAGACAATTTCGTCATTTCCAAGGGACATGGATTCGTCTTATTGAGAAAGTGTTATTCTCTTTAAATAAATTCAAGGAACAGACAGACAAATTTAAATTTTATCAATCTTGAATGGCTTATTTACTGAAACAGCTCATTCGAAATGAATATATTTATTGTTTAATTATTATTTATTTTTAATTTTACTAGATCTTTAAACAATGCACGTTTCCTTAGATTTTTTTGATCGTGTTTATTTATTTAGGAACCATTATATGAATTTTCATAAATTATATAAAAAGTAATTTTTACTCATTTTTGCCAAATAAGTGATTTTTTTAAATATTTAGATATCAATAAATAGAAACTATTTTAACACTGCAGGCGATCACTTTATAGCTAGAATCTCTGAATTCAGGATGCGATTTTTCAAAGAAATTTTTAATTCTCAAAATGATATTTCCTATTTTTATGTTTATAATTTAACATACTAAAAAGTTTAAGTTAATGTAACTTATTTAAGTTTCAGTTTTGAATTCTCAGTCTTATAATTTTATGAAATTATAAATAAAAGAGTAATAAGAGTGTGCATGAGGGCTACTATTTATCGTACTTAAAAGTGACAATGGGGGATATTTTCAATTCAGCATTGTCATATTCATATTATATTCAGTATTTTCAAATTTAGATGAGGTCATTATTACCAAACGATTTGCTGCATCCCAAGTAGCAAACCGTTCGAATATCCCCCTTCGGAACCCAAAAGGTCGAAGCAAGAGCGCCTGTGCCGACGCTCCCACATTGGTCCAGTTCCCATCCAGAACAGCGGACGATGATCTCCCGGGTTTGTTTTCCATTCAGTCGAGAATGATTTTCCTACGTGTGTTGTCACAGGCGACTTTATATCGAGCATGGCTTTATAACGAGAATTACAATACGCAACTCGATACCAGTTATTGGATGATTTATGACTCTACACTTGCCGGCATTATATTCGGTTTATTGTTTATTCAGTATTGTCTAACTCTATAAGCTAGCGTCATAATATTTCAAATTATCGTCATTTCAAAATTAGTCAAGCAACAGAAAATGTTAAATATTTTATGCAGTTTCTTTTAATTTTTTTTACTCACAAATAGTTTTGTTTGTGACTTATCTTGATAAACTCCATAAAACTCTTAGATAAATTGGCACATTCCATGATTTTTATTTTAACTTTTCTTCAATTGTTTAACTGTTATAACAGCAAATATTTTCTCATGTCCTTCCATTATAAAAATTTTTAATAATGAGGAAATATAAACTGAAATAATTTTAATTTTGATCCTCTACTCATCCATTTACGGACATTTATATCCTTGACTTATATTTCCACTTTATTTTATTTATTGTTTGGTAATAATAATATTATTGGTAATAAGTTTTATACCTGATTAGTAACAAACGCATTAAAAAAGGGTGTTA
>JAPMOQ010031816.1:262154-284985 GCA_026543055.1 Argiope trifasciata
ATATATAACACCCTTTTTTAATGCGTTAGTTAATAATCAGGTATAAAACTCAGGTATAAAACACATTTGTCATTGCATACTTCTTCAAATGGTAATAATTTAAAATCACAAATTAAGAGTTTCAGGTTTCTTCGATTCACCTTGAATATCTCAAAAATATGCGTCATAAAAATTCAACTCACAAAAAGGTAACACTTCTTTAAATTACTCAAAATTTCTGATATTCTTGCTACTTAGTATCAATTTATGAAGTTACTTTATGTTACAGGAATTTTATACTTCAATTTATCTATTACTATCATAATCAATGATGAACTCTTTTATATGACAAATTCAGTCATGTATTGATAGAGCAAAGTGAATGAAAAGAAGTAAAATAAATTTACTTAATCAAGTACGAGCGAGGTTCTAATTCATTTATATATGAAATTTTAAGACAATGATGAAACATTATATATATATATATATATATATATATGTATATACATACATATATATATACTTATATATACATACATATATATATACATATATATACACACACACACATATAATGAATTTAATGAATAAAAATTGTTACAAATGGAGATGCAGATGATTATATTGAATTTCAGATGAAATACAAATTGCACATATTGGAAACATTAAGCAAAAACACCACTTGAAGAGAATGTTTTATTATTTTAACAATAACTGAAAAGAGAGTTTTGCCTAAAACATTTTCTAATGTCTAAGAAACTTTCTTACATTATTTGAAAGTGAATTATTCATTTTGACTTTTATTAACTTTAAAAATGTTATTTCAAATAGATTTGAAGTTGCAAGGAATGCATATTTCTAGAAACAATACACCAAGAAGGTGCAGGGGCCAACATATCAGAAATGTAGGAAACGTTTTCCACCCATTTTCTATTGGGTGAAACAATGCAAAAAATTATATTATTAAAATATAGTATGAATGAATAGGCGCGTTAGAATATTAAGAAGCTCTCGGTTGGTAGAAACTTCCTGTTCTTAAGTATTTTGGGTACAATAGATATAAAATTTCTGGAGATAGGTGTAAGGAAATTTTGATGAAATCTGACGACAAATCTTATGAAATTTTGTGGCGCCATCTATTGGATTGAATGTTTCAGAGAAACTACTGTCTGGTAATAGTGTGTTAACATTGACAATAACACTTTGAATACAATTAGAGAAATTTGAAAACAGAATCAGGTTAAAGCGAGATTAAAAAAGCTATACAGCTAAGTAAAGAAAATTTGAAATGCTAATTTCGTTTATATTTGATCCATTGGAGGTAATAAAAGTAACTTAATTAAATAGAAAAAAAATTTAAATTTTTTCTGCTATCTCCGTATTTTAAAAATAAAACATTCTCAACAATATGTAAAAGGGAAAATTCTTAGATTTAATTTCGGAGCAAAATAAAAACATAAATGTCTCGGAAAATAGCAAATTTCGATTTGTTCAAAAACTTAACAATCACTTATTACAATGTAGTGATGTCTATTGTGTGAAAAATGGGAATGAGCTATGAAGTTCTGTGAAATGATTAATATTTATGATTGAGATTTTGTAGCGGTAAACAGATGCTTCAGACATTTTGGATTTAGTAATAAAACGATCTATTGTGAAAATGAAGCCTTTTATTATGATTGCTGTAAAAAACATAATTACACTTTGTGCAACAATTATGCTTCTGGATAAGATATAAAAGAATCAGAAGTAATTCCAAGAAGGTAAATGATTAACAAGTAGTATTCTCCAACAGCTTTCCTATTCATCATTCTATGTTTAAATTGAAATTCTAAAATTTCCTCTAAATACATTTTTAATGGCATACATTTTTTCGAATTTTAAAGGTGGTGCTTTTTATTAAAAACTTGAAACGAAATAAAACTGGTCTGTCTGGAATCTCAAATCGAGTTACACGGTTATTCCTGACTTGTTGTACATTCTTTTTAACTTTGATTTCTACTGAGAGTATTTTTAAGGCAGTTTACGGAAGCTCAGATTCATTTAATACCGAAGAGCATGCAAATTAATATGTCGTATGTCGACAGCTTAGTGTATGTATCAGTTTGCTCAGCACTCTGGGAAAGTGCCTTTCATTTACAGAATATACTAGGGCAACACAAAAACAAAGTTTTTAGACGGATGAAAAATATAGATTTAATCCACAAAAATGCACCAACTTCTATTGTAACAAAAATTCTACAGTTAATTAGCTGCAGAAACAGAAAATTTCCTCCTGCTTTTATTTCCCTCGAAATTAAAGAGGACAATTTAGAAAAGAATTTAGCATTTATTTTGAGCATTGGTGCTCCCGAAAATTGGTCTGAGAATATTTTACGTTCTGAGATCCCTTTTCGGTCTGAGAATGTAGAATATTCTTGATTTAATGTCTCAAAGAATATAAAATTTAGGTGAGGAGCTTCCAGTTAAGCATTTGATCGCTTTTCGATCCTATTCTATAGATGCTACTCAAGTAATGAGGATGAGTCTGTGTTTGTGTATATATCGGTGCACTACAGTCTATACCGCTTGTTCTACAGCGGTGAAATCTCGAACATGCATACTTTGGAAAGTGAAAAGTGCACTTAGAAGTGATCGTTTTTTTAAAAAAATTGTATTAGAGATTATCTTTAATTTTGGTACTTTTTTCGTGATAACTTTATTAATGTTACAGAGCAAGAATGACTTTTATATCATTTTAAAACTCGGAAATTATCCTTTAAATCATAACAATATAATAATCAATCAAATTTTTGCTGAATTTTGGCATTTTTTTTATTAACCTAATTTCCAAAAATAGATCCCATTGTTTCTTTCAAATTCAAAACTTTTCGCTATATCTTCACATATTTAATAGTGTAAAACTCCTTTTGTTCTGAATGCTAAAAAAACATTTTGTGTACTATTTGTGTATTTTTGATGGCAAATAAAATAAAGCTGCAATATTGAAAAAAAATAGACGATAAATGAGTCTAACGTTTACGTTTTCAATAGCTTTACGATGTTATAGATCGGGTCTTCCTTAGAAAGGTCCTGTACTCAATTATCAAATATAAACGAATTAAGGTAACAGGACTTTATCAATGAATTAACAGGATCTTTGGTAATTTGATGAAATAACAAATAAAAAATTATATCTAAATTATGTAAATAAAATTTAATATAACAAACATCCTCGGCCAACCAGCTGTTATCAAAATAGTGTAGGAAGACAATAAATGACCTTTGAACTCCCTCAATGATTATTAAAAAGTTCATTTTATGGAAGAAATTTTTATCCTTAATGGAAGGAAGTAGGAATGCCGAGTCAAGGAGGGATACAAAACAATGATCCTAAATAAATTGAATATCGCAAACTTTTTTTCAATCCAACAAAGAAAGTGATGTTATGGAAAAATGCTAGAAAATGAAAATGATTTTACTGCCGATAAAGACTTAAATTGGCCAGCAAATATGGATACCTCGGAGTAATTATTGATCAAAAGCTTAAACAGAAAGTCTGTATCAATTATATATTTCAATATTGTTAGAAAGTTCTCACTGGTCTTTCCCTCTTTCCAATGAATAGTTTTGGAATTAACTTTAAACAAGATATTCAATAGGGCTACCTAAGGTTCCCTGTCTTGGTGAAGATTATTCCATTAAATTATCCAGTGATATTTAGAAAAAATGCACTACAGAATTTATCTTCGTATTTAAAGGGTGTATGTTCTTTGATGTAGAAATACAGAGCGAGAATGAAATCAGCCTTTTTTTTTTAATGTTTCTCGCATGATCTAATCGATGGAATGAATTATCCCAATGTGACTTTCTCCACAGTGTAGCCGAAGTCAATTCCTATTTAAAAAATACAATAACAACTAAAACCATTTTTTTATATTTTTTATAAAACATCTGCTGAACAGATGGATATAAACTTATCTCCCATTTAGGCTTAGTTCCGTTGAGGAAAACCAAGAAATCAGTGTTTCTCACATCTTGAATGCTCGGGTTTCAAGCAGAATTGCGTGCATTCATATCACCGATAAGTATTGAAAAAAACTCAATAGTTTCATAAAAACATTTTGTTTACTCTGATTCTCTTTCTGATTCTTTTTATTGCAGAGTAACAACAGCAAAGGAGGGTTTGGTACTGAAACCCATAAAATTCTTCGGACTTTCATTAGAGAGAATTGTACGGAAACTTTCCTTACTCATGTAAGAAAATAAGCCTACTGTGGGAAAGGAAATTAAAAAAGTTTTTCCAGCAAAAAATGTTCTTAATTTCCAATTAATATATGTGTTGGAATTCCCAAATGTCGTTTGAAAACAATCAGTTATCAAAAGATTCTTAACTAATGCGAAGAAGGGTATTTCTCTTCATCAAAAGCTTGCAGTACAAATAAAGTTTTTCATGTTTAAATATGATATATGAAAATTATTTTTAAACAATGACATTTAAAACGTTTAAATATGGGATATTTCCTATATGAAAATCGTTCATCTGCTAATGATACTTTCATAAAGCAAAAAGCATGAGCAAACTGTCTCAAACTTTAAAACTTGTCAGTTTCTCATTGGCCATGGCAATTTTGATGAATGTTTAAAAAGGATCAATCGACTGATCGTCGAATAATGTGACTGCTTCTAAAAAGAAATTCAAGATGTGGAGCATATTACCTTTTCTTGCCTACATGGGCAGGTTTTCAGATATATTCTTCAATAAAATCTTGATATTTCGAAAAGAATGGGTCATTATCTCTGACTTTATTTGCTTATTTAAAGTCCTCTTTCGTATGATTTTGAAAACTTATTCTTACTTGTAAACGGAAATAATATTACAGTTATACTATTGTCTAGAATTGCTGTATTTACTATTTAGCAGTGTTTTTTATTTTTGTTTTTAAATATTGTTTTCGCATATTTACTTGTATTGGGTTTTTCTTCCCCTTTTACTATTTTTTAACTTTTATTTTCTTTTTGTGGGAAGATATTTTCTTTTAAATTTATGTTCTTCTTTTAAGTTTTTATCTATGTTAACTTCTTTGAAACGTTGTCTACAAAATTTAAACATTGACTTTAAACTCTGATTGCAAATTTTTTTTGTTATAGTTTATGCGTTTCTTTGTCATCATTTGTGTTTTGTTTTATATTTCTCGTATGTATATTTTGTTATGTCTTTCTTTCATTGCCTTTCAACTTTTATGTATTAAATGTTTTGTAAAATGTTGAAATTTCTTTTCTTTTTACATTTGTAAGTCTCATGCAGAACATTTTGTGATGCGCGGAGTGTAGTTAATGCTCAACAATAAATAAACATAAGACATTTGACATTAAAACTGATGCAATTTTTCGGATGAATTTCTTTATGGAAATGAAAGTGAAATACAAACATATATGTAATAATCTGTAAAGTCTTTCTGTAATAATGGCTTTCAATACTTAAAGAGCCCATTCTTTTGTCAATTGAATGTTCATGTTTCCAAAATTCCGATTTCGTATCAACTTTAAAAATTGAATTTGGATAGCATATTTCGCTATATTTTATCATAAGATTGAATAGATAAATTATTGTTGTTTGAATCAATTACAGGATAAGAAAACTTTAAAACATGGCAATTTTTCACAAAACATCATCTATCCAAAGCAGTGGCTTCATTTCATAAAAATAAAATTTAATGAACTTTTTTTTTAAAAAAAAGCTTATGAAATTTTATTCTTTAAAGTTCATTAAATTCTCCCTTTTCCTCTTTTTTGTTAAAAAAAAAGATGAAAAGGGAGAAGGAGAGAGGCAGCAAGTGTTCAAATCCTTCTTTAATAAAAGCAGCAAATAATTGGATTTTAATTCGAAAATAATTATCTTCGATAATTTACTTATTATTATTATTTTTTCCTTAAAAATCATCATTAGGAAGCAATTCTTCCTTACTAACTGAAATTCCCGTCCACACCTCACATTAGCAAATTTCGCCAATACTGACTTTTAACATTTACGAAATATTTTAATTATCTTATACTGTTTTCGAGCAGTATATTTTAAATAAACATAGTATTTAAAGTATCTATTATTAAAATAGCTATTATATATATATTAACAACATACATTTACTATATTAAGTTTATTCAAAATGATTAATTTAATAATTTTGAGTAAGTTAAGGCTATAATTTTGAGCTTCAAATTTAATAAAAATATTGAAATTTTTTTTTAATTTTGTTGTTTGATTCAAAATTTTGATGAATTTGATAATTTTAAAAACATTACAATTTTATATTTAGTACATTTTTGATTTTGAATGACTTACAGTATCTTAATAGTATTACAACAATCTGGTGCTGTTAGAAAATTACTGTACTGATTTGTTAACATTTTTGTTTCATTTCGTGTGAAAATTTGGTAAAATTAAATAATACCTTTGAGACCTTTTAATTTTTTATTCAAGTTAATAGAAAATTTTTACTTCCTTCTTCGTTCCAATTTTGAAAAGAATATATGGATATTTTAGGCTCGATAAATTATTTTCAAATATTCCATGGATCTTAATGACAGATATAAGTCAACAGAAATTCTCATGATACATATTTTATTTTTTCAAAACTTAAATCCAACAAAATCCAGTGGCTTATATTTGGACATAATTAAACTATTTTGATTAAAATAAATTCAAGTGATAAAAGTACATTATTCTAAGATTTTATTAGGTATTTTAAGTTAAATTAAAAGTATGAGACACATTTCAACGATTTTCATTCATCTCATATTTCCCCGTAACTTCTCATTATTATTTATATCTCTAAATTTATATATTATTCCCTAGATAAAGAAAGAATTTAAAGTTTTAAGTGCATTTTATAACGATTTACCATTAGCAAAGTTTAATTAAAATATTTAACGTCAATTGGCTAAGTTTCAAGAAGATCTCTGTTTGGAACCAAGAAACTGAAATGCACTCGTATTTATTTCTTCTCAAGCTTCAATTTTTTTTCCATTTATAATCCGAAGAGGAATCTCGTTTCTTAACTGATTGCAATTTAATTTCAGATGCATCTCACTCTGATAATAAAAAGCACTTGGAAGAAGGCTTTATTAATTAATCATGTTTGCTTCAGATTCAAGCAATTTCATCTTCGTCTCTTGTTTTAGTAGCTCCAACCAGAGCCAAGAGTAGGGCTGCCACTCACGCATCACTCATTCGCTTGCAGAAACCTTTTTTACAGGGGAGCACATTCACGCTTCTCACAATAGAATAGAGGAAGAACAACCATGTCCGAACCGGAACTCGAACCCAGGGTGAAGGAAAAGACACGCTAACCCTATGCAGGTAGCCGGCATTGACATCACGTCATCATCTTTTTTCACATCTTCACACACAAAACCAAGCTCTGTCCATCAAGCAATGACAACAAAATTAATATCCATTGCTGCAATTGTAAAAAAAACATTTGCAAAACTCATGCAAAATATTATTGCTCAAATTGTAAAAAAAAATTAATTTTCGATTTCAAATATTTCTCAGTTATTTTTATAAATGCCATATATTATTATGAGTTTCAATTTCAAGCATTTTTTAAAAACTTTTTTATATTATTAAATCTATTTTAAACTTATGTTATCATTGTATAAAACATTTCTTAAATAATATCTGTCAATTACTGAGTAAGAAAGGTCAATTTTCTGAGTCAGCTCATATTGACCCAAACGCTACGTACGTGAAGTAAATACGAAAATAATAGAGGGGTTAGCAATATATATATATATATATATAAAGAGAGAGAGAGAGAGAGAATAAACCATATTACTTGACTCATTACGTAATTCTTCCGTCTATAAATTATACTGTACAGTTTCGAATGGTTTTCGATAGCTCCTACAAATGCCAAAATTCTGAACTGTCGGTTTAAATTTCAGGAGCTGATTTAGTCCTTAAAATAAACTTGTTTCCTATTTTATCAAATTTCTGGGTACATAAATTTGTTTTTTAGCTGACATAGTTGCATGTGATACATAAATTATGGTAAAAAATGTTTTTTGTAGGTAAATTGTTTGGATAACTAAGACAAACTTTTCTCATTCAGATGTACAAATTAAGAACTGCTACGTATGGAAACGCACTTACGCTATTCCTAACTAAGTGTTGTCTGAAACAAACCGGATTCTATAACGTGATCACACACTATGTGGATGACTTATTATTGGGCTATAATATAGTAAATGCTAGTATTCATAAATATGTTGGTGTTAGTTATAAAGGAGGCATGGAATTACAGCAAGTAATAGCTGTCGAATTCGTTTTTTAAAAATTGACTGAATGTATTAAAAAGATTGAAGTTAAAAGAGCTATTTCCAGACACAGAAGAAAAAGTTTTAGGAGTGAATTGGAAGCTAATGCAATTTCTAGTACAGAGCTTACAGAAATGACTGGCACTGTATTTTTCAGAAAGCAGAAAAAGGGTTTGATTCTCTGGAATTGTTTTCTCGTGCACAATCATTATTGCTGGGTCATCCATAATAAAGACGCACTGTGATGCCAACTGAAACATTTCGTAACACATCTGAGATTCAGCCAAACCGAGTAAAAAAAATATTGGGATACTGAAAAATTGGAGCATCCGTAAACTGAGAAACTGTTCACTTGGATAAAAAACTACAACAAATAGATTAGTGCTTTGAAAATTCTAAAGTAAGCACTAAACCCTCATTGTATTCTTTGGAAAACAATGTAAATTTTTATTTGAATATCAGCCGTAAGTCTAATATGCATTTATCTCAAATTAAGCTGCTCGAATTTTTGGGTATAAAAGTAGAATTTGCACATTTCCAAAATCAGTTTATTAATTTTATAAATAATAATAGAAATGGAAAAATTGGAAAAGGTTGTGATATCTTCGAAAAGCTCTAAAAAGAAGTAAGAGTCACCCAGTGATAGTTTCGGTTCTCCTTTTAAAGCATTAGAACATCATTGTGAAAAAAGAAAGCAATTTTATTTCCTTCAATTTTCAGTATTTTTGTACTTGAAATAATATATTAAGACTAAATTCATAACAAATCGGAATTCATTGCGAAATTCACAGGATAAAAGAATTACAAAGTGTAATGAACCATGTTAATAAAAAAAATGAGGGACTAAAAGTTTTAAAGTAGGAATAGAAAATTTATTAGAGGCAATAAATGCTGTTCTTCAAAAGTTGATTAAAAATCTGAGAAGCAAGAAAAGCCTGGCATCGGTGTCTGCTATAAAATTCTTAGAAGAGAAAAAAGCTACGTTAGAAAATATTACTTGCATTCTCAATTATAAAATGATGCTCTAAAATAATGGAAAGAGAATAATAATACTCAATGCTGATCAGAAAAAGCAACATTAAATTTTATATTCTATGACAAAATTCTCATACTTTTAATAAATGTACTACATTTTGCAGGCATGGCACAGTACAAAAATTGCTTCAGACTCCATTCTACTGACTGCATGTCTGCAGTTTCTGGTTTCACAATTCGCTCTTCATGAGTCAAATTAGCCTCACATTAAAACTAAACATCTCGGGGGGGGCGGAGGAAGAGGGGATCAATTCTGGTACAAGTGGGTTTGGACGCCGGGCAGGAATTTCTGTTTTGACATTCGGGAATAAACGCGCTTTATTAAATGCATTTGTGGTATGCGTTAAGGTTGGTGATGGAAGCAGAGTTGAATTAAGAGGTTTATTACTTCCCACCTCAACGAAATGCGTCACGAGAGCAGATGTAGGAAGGAATTTAGAAATTGAATGGAAGTCTTTAAATCGTGGATAATAGGTGTGCATCGAATTATGTAGCTGACAAAATTTGTTATCAATACTGAATCAGATATTCAAATACAGAAATTGAATAATTTGGATTCAAATATTCTAGCTTCCATTGATACCGCAGATTCTACTTTCGTAATGCCAGATCAAATTCATATAAGGATGGAAAGCAACTCTTTGTTTGAAATTTTGAAACTAGAACAAAATGAATTTCTACACGGAAATGTAATATCCCATAACTCTAAAATTGTTCAGCTAGCTACCATTATTTTATTTACTTCCTCAATTAAACAAGGTATTTGTGTTAAAAATTAATCAATATATTTGTAAATGAAATTCTAAAAATGAAGAGAAATTTAGTGCGAGAAATATTTTATTGGTAGCTATAAGATAACCAATGGAAAGTTTTCTGTTGTGAACAGTTAAAATTTTAAAATTTAATAAATGCTCTATGTTTGATTAGAATTAGAAATGTTGATATGAGTTAAATGGAATTTTAAAAAATCCTCTACGATTTAAAATATAAAAATGCTTAAGAAATCGGATGCACGCTGTTTTACACTATCTGCATGTAAAATAATATTTATGTTCACCTTCAGCACTAAATGATAAATTACCACAGTATAGGGATTTTTTGTTTTAATAGTATGATATATATATTGCATTTTTTTCTTTTATTATGTTGATGCCTTCAGAGGAAATTAATAATAATTAATAATTTCATAATAATAATTAATAATGCTAACTTAATAAAGAATAATAAGTAATAATAAATAAATAATAATTTAAGTTAAATCATTTGTTTTCCTTTCCCATATTCGACCTCCAACACTGACCAAAAACATTAATTTGTTCTTAAATTAAATTAAAATTTCAAAGAAAAGAACGAAATTTTTGGGCGATAGCACTCTCATACATGTATAAATGATTGGTAGCAATATGACTGCAATAATCATTGATCACATGGACTACATATGATCAAAAAGGCGGATATATTAAAATTGCAGCAATGTAAAGAAAGGAAAGTCGTCGTGACACGAATTAGAGTAGAACGCATCTTTGCAATGAAAATTAAATCAATTCTATGTTTCTTGAATAAAACTAACATAAAAATCAAACACTTGCTTCAATATTTCATAATCTAAAGCAACCGAAACAAAAAAATAAAAGCCATACCCTACACCGAAGATTCACTTTAAAATAAATCGCAGTACCATATTTGGGGCACTTGCTCTAAAAGGAAGCTTTGCTCTATGGCGTCACAGCATTTTTCATCTACGGAAATCCCGGCTAGAGAAGAAAAAAACCGTTATTTTCATCTCACACTATGCCTCGATTCTGGGGGTATAACATAAAGCTAAATAAAATTTAAATTTAAATTGTTTGTAAAAAGTAAATTTATGTAACAAAAATGCTTTTGCTACATATTTTGAACATAATAACATAATACATATTTTGAAAATAAATTAAAAGTTAAAAAAAATGCCAGAAAAAACTCCCAACACATTTTATTTTTAGTTAATTCCGTAAATATGAATATAATAATGAAATTGCATTAAATAATCTGATGCAAAAAACAGAACTCGGAAAAAGTTGCCTCGTCACGGATGCATTCATTACTAATGTTTCTCTACTTAGGGTACAACCGATATCTTTTCTAAATAAATAATCAGTAGTAAAGCGCAAGCAGAAATAACAATAATTAAAATGCTTTTTCAGAATAAATACATTTACTAAAAAATACTAGTAGTTTTTAAAGAGAACTGCGATATTTATATTGTCCTTTCTTTGTTTCAGGTAAATATATTTATTGCATACCGAACTCAATACACAAACAAAACGATAAGGAAAAAATTTCCGTGTTTGTTAAAACTAGAAAAATTAATGTGCGAATAAAAATTTTCAAATTCGCCCTTTCTTTCAATGCATTTGATAAATAAACTTTCTTTTTTTCCCACCATTTTTTAAACTTCTATTATTTTTCTGAGTCACTTCAAATTTTATCCAGAAAAAACAAATTTGATTTGCAAAAAGATTCTTCAATTCTACGATAATTCCTAAGTTCAAGCAGTGGAATGCAAAAAAACAAAAACAAAAACAAAAAAAAAACAGTTCCTACTTTTTATTTTGAGACATTATTTTTTCCGATATTGTTATATTATTTATATTTGTAAATGACTTGTTGACTCTAAGTGAAAGCGAATAAATTAACCCAGAAGTATTGTATGACAGATTGAGATTAAAAGAATGTAAAAATAGGAATTCGTAATATGTGATGACACTAATGAAAGGACATAATTTGAATCTCTTTCTTAAAATCATCTGTTTTTGTGTTTTTAATATATATTTTAGAAATTTTTTCAATGGAAATGATTATTTCCTTTGAGCTTGATATCTATGATACTATACATTTTGAAGAAATTGGACAAATAGAATAAACATAAAGTTTTCAAAAAGTGGGATAGAAGCTCAGTTTCTTAAATACTACCCCTAGATTTCTGCCCCTTCTACATTTTTTCAACTCGATGGGTCTCTCTCAAAATCGGTCACCCGAAGACCGCTGATAAATGCCTTTTATTAACTAGGAGGATTGTAGCTTCAAGAATGAAACAAAACTTAATAAAATGCACTGTTTATTCTTTTAATTAAGCTCATATTTTTATATTTACATATTAAACGTTGTTGCCAGTACATCACATGTATATAATAAACAAAACAACTTTGTAATGCGCAAATACCGCTGATTGCTCACATCTCTATCCTCGGCTCGAAATACTAAAGATCCAAAATAGCTCGGAGGGACCTTAAATTAGTATTTATTTCTTAGGATTTAATTTTGATTTTGTTAAAAATACTGACAAATAAAATAATCTTGTTTAATTCTTCTTTACTAAAACGTTCCAGTTGCTATGCTTATCGAAATTGTCACTCCAAAAGCAGTTTTTCTCTTAAAAGTTTCATCTTCTGGACAAATGGAGTGTTTTATCCTTCCCGCTGTTTGTCAACATAGTGGGGGTGCTCGTAAAACCAGTCACCTGTACAAAGATGCTCACTGAGTACACAAAGCACCGGACATTCGTTGGTTAACGCATCTATCTTTTGATTCGTGAGAGGAAAAATTCTTTTACTGTTCGTTAAAGAAATTGTGTAAGCCTTCAGTTTTAAAATGCAGCGACTCGCAGTCCGGATCAGTGAGCATCTTTCAATTATTTCATATATCATTACATAGAATTTAAGGGAGAAGTATATGTTTTTTATTTGATACTAGCCACCTTTGGCGACCAGCTGGTTCGCCATGAGTAATGCGTTCTAAAATTTTCAATTAAATCACATATTCATTAGCCTTGAAGTAATTCTGGGCATTTATTGGCCTGAAATTAATATTTTCTTTAAGATGATGGACGGAAAGTTCTAAAAGAACCCGTTTTCTTGATAATATTCTTTAATTTTATAAATCAGTCAGTTTTAATTATCGGTTATGCTTCCCAAATATTAAAAATGTATTTTTCGGTGATGTTGCCAAAATATTAAATATGTTTTTTGAAAGAAAGCGAAAAAGCGAAAAAAAAATTATTAAATTAATGATACAGGTATTGCAAACGATTATAGAAATATGCCATTAGGTCGGGAGTTCAATGCATATCCTGTCTAAATTCAATCAGGTTTACCGTAAATAAAGAAGATTTATTGAATTAATCATTTAGATATTGCAAACGATAATAGAATCCTTTGCCTTGCATTTATTTTTTTAGAAAGTATCACTTTTTAGATTTATGTTATTTTATCCAGTCCCGTGCTGAAAGTATCATTTCTTTATACTTGATTTACGATTATAGTTTTATTATTATTATTTTTATTATTATTTGAACTTCCGTCATTGTTTTCTTTTCTTTTATCCGGTCACGTGATCAAAAAAACATAGTTAAAATATTTCTTTAAAAATTCGTTAAAAATAGAGGCTTGAGTTATACATTAAAACACTGATACCATTAGAAAGCTAATTGTTTAATCTTTAAATTGATGTAAAAATCATGTTTGTGCGATAATATTTTCAGAAGTTATAGCGGAAAAACGTCGAAATTTCGCTTAAATTTTAATTAATTCAAATTCTAATTAAAAATTCGAAAAAAGGGCTCCGAGGTGCACATTCTCGACCTCCAAGGTATACATATACCAAATTTGGTAGCTGTAGGTCCAACGGTCTGGCCTGTAGAGCGCCAACACACACACATTGAGCTTTATTATAAGTATAGATATAGATATAGATTGCTACATATTTAATGCATACAGTTAACTTTTACTCATTTTATACAAACGAAATCCTTTTTATTGCGTTGAAATGCAAAATGTTTTCTCAAATTTTGATAAAAGAGATATTTAATTCTTAAAATTATATATACATAAATGAAGATTAATACAAAATTTGAATCCAATCCGATCATTTTATGTATAAGCCAAAGCTAATCCAACGGTAACATCTATAACAGTTTATTTAAATTATCCGAATCGGCTCTCTATTCGTCAGAATCTTTCCATTTTCAAATAACGATTTTGAATCAAATACAGGACTATCGAAATGAAATAGAACTTGTCTATTAATTAAATGCTTTTATTTGACTAGATTATGATGTCTGTAAGCAAGAATTTTGCATAGAATATAAAATTATTATGGTGTTGACTCTCTCTCAAATGTTTCGTCTGTATCTTGATGTTGACCGAAACGGCATCGTGAGACATTGCCGTGTCGGAAGGAGATTTCTGTTGTTGTGATAAATGCGTCCAAATAGAACATTTTCGTGTCGAATGGGCTTTTATCAAAATGACAGTGATGCTGCTTTCGTGCCCGATCATTGCCTGCGTATTAAATATTCTCTAAAGGAATGGGTTCTGTTCGTTCGTGACAGATATGAATCTTCGATGAAGTACTGAAGCAATCTCGAGTTCACGGGCACGATACGAGCTGAGATTCAGTGATAACACTGCCTAAAGATGCTTTTTCTTGTGTATATATATATGATCAGTAACTGTTCATTTATAGCCTCATTATTTAGCACGAAACGAAATTGTTGTCCATTGGTAAGATAAAATATTCGATTATGGAAGAGATTTAATCATGTTTATCACGTTTCTAGTACGACGGTCCATTCTATATTAATAACAGAGTTTCCTTACAGATTTACTCGATAAAATATTTACTAAGGTAAACTATATTACAGAAGGAAGAAAGTATTATTAATTAGTTTTTAAAACGACAAATCTTTGCTTTTTTTGAAAAAATTTACATTAAAATATCTTTGTTTCAATTTTAACATTATCTCATCTACATTTTGATGGATTATTTATTAAATGAAATTTTCATGTAATAAATAAAGAATTGTAATTTTGTCTTCACAAAATTGATGAAAAATATAAAATTCAAAAAATGGTCCCCGAAATCCCATAGGGCTTCATTGCATCACAAAATTTAAGATAGTGCCACGATTTTATACTAATGAATAAAGGTCTACAAACTTTAAATATAACTTATTTTGATTTTAATTGTTGATTCTCTTTGTAACCCAAAGACCTATTTTAGTGTTCAGAGATGCTCAAAGACCAAATAATAATAGGAAACTGATACTGAATATTTATAATTATTATATACATTATTAATATTTTAGTTACACTGATGGAAAAAAAATCCCAACACCAAGAAAAAATTATTGTACAGTAATGAAATTTTAGGAATACATTTGTCTAGGTAACATATTTAATTGATTAAAGTTTCAAGATCACAGGTAGAGCCATTAATGAGAAGAGCTATTTCAAATGTGAAATGTTGGTACATTGGTAACCGGCGTAACCACCAGAATTTTGAATGCAAGCCTACAAATGTGCATGCATTGTGTCGTACAGGTGTCGGATATCAGTTTGTGGGATGGAGTTCCATTCCTGTTGCACTTGGGCGGACAATACAGGGATGGTTAATGCTGGTTGGGGATGACGCTGGAGTTGTCGTCCAATGATGTCCCATACGTGCTCGATTGGAAAAAGATCTGGTGATCTAGCAGGCCAAGGCAACATGTCGACACTCTGTAGAGCATGTTGGGTTACAACAGTGGTATGAGGGCGAGCGTTATCCTGTTGGAAAACACCCCCTTGAATGCTGTTCATGAATGGCAGCAAAACAGGTTGTATCACTAGACTGACGTACAAATTTGCAGTCAGGGTGCGTGAGATAACCACGAGAGTGCTCCTGCTGTCATACGAAATTGCTGCCCAAACCATAACTTCAGGAGCAGGCCCTGTGTGTCTAGGCCGCAGACAGGTCACTAGCAGGCGTTCACCTGGCCTCCTTCTATCCAACAAACGGCTATCACTGCGACCAAGGCTGAACCGGCTTTCATCAGAAAACACAACAATTCTCCACTCCGTTCTCCAATGAGCTCTAGCTTGACACCACTCACGTCGCAAACGGCAGTGGTTTGGAGTCAGTGGAATGCACTGTACAGGGCGTCTGGCTCGGAGCTGTCCTTGAAGTAACCGATTTGTAACAGTTCGTTGTGTCACTGTGGTGCCAACTGCAGCTCGGATTTCAGCTGCAGACGCAGTACGATTAGCCACAACCATACGCCGAATACGACGGTCTTCTCTCTCAGTAGTACCACGTGGCCGCCCGGAACCTGGTCTTCTTGAGGCAGTACCTTCCCTTGACCACTGCCGCCAATACTCATGCACAGTGGATACATTCCTGCCAAGTCTTTTACCAATGTCGCGGAAAGAAAACCCACCTTCTCGTAGCCCTACAACACGACCTCGTTCAAACTCAGTGAGCTGTTGATAATGGCTTCTTCGTCTTCTCAGAGGCATCCTTGACTAACATTAACCCACTACGTCAAATCTCAACTGTAAATAACGATCATGAACTTTACAGCGCTTATTTAAAGCAAACCTCATTTGCATGTTCATAGTGTCACTACTAGCGCCACACTTACGCGCGTAGCTCGAAATTTGAATCGACGTCATCTTTCAGATGTATAAACACGCCTACGAAATTTCGTTTATCTAGCACAACTCCTTCCTAGTGTTGGGATTTTTTTTCCCATCAGTGTATAATAAAGTTATATGACAATGATATTAATACTTAAGGGCATATGTATTTGAGGATTATATCAACTTAAAATCAAGATATAACTTTATATAAATAAAAATAAATAAATAAATCTGCAGCTTAAACAGCATTTAAGATTGAATTATCTAAAAACTGAAACTATCTAAACACTTTCAAACGGAGTAACGAAAATATCACTTCATTAAAATCAAGTATTCGTTGAAGACACGTCTTTCTGCGATTAGATTATGTTTTCAGCACACAAAATCACTTTATAAAAAATATAAAAAAATAATAAGATATTACTGAACAATTAAACAATTGATATCACTCTAAATTAGCCTATTTCTAAAGTTTCCTTCCAATAACCTGGCATGCATCTTGATGAAGTGACTTTTAATGACGCATAGTTCATAAGAATCCTAAGTGTGATGCCATTCTCGCTCCCCTTCCCCTCCTAGTGCACTTTTGTAACCTCGCGTCAACAGTTTTATGACAACTCCAATGGATGTCAAGTATGGAGTATTAAAAAAGCCTGTATATAAAAAAACAAATGTTCTCATGTCATTTTATTTACAAATGCCTTCGACCTTTGATAATAATAGTATGTGCCATTTTCGATTGATTTTGTTTGTAAGGAAGATGCTTCATCCACTATCGGAAAGGTTGCAATTTCATGATATTAAAGAAGAAAGTAAAGGTTAAAAAATGTTCAAAAGAATAATAATGTAAATTTCATTAAAAAGTAATAATAATCTATCAAAATATTATTTATATATAGAAATAAAAATAGCCCTCACAGAGTTTTTCTTTTCAAAATAAATTTCGGTTATTAGTCTTTTAGGACTTTAATTCATGTTATTTATTTACAACAACGCAAATATTCATCCATCCGAATACGTCCTTTTGATGTTTTTAATAAGAGAAAAATCATTTAAATCAAGCTTTCACCCAATATGTAATTGAAATCTACTTCTAATCTACTTCTTAATCTAATTTTAATGTCATTTAAAATCTAATTTATTGAATTAAATTATACGATTGGAATTCTTAAAAAATATATAGTATAATTTCAAATTAAATTAAAATCCAAATAACTAAAATTAAGACGGGTTATCAGAGATTTTTTATCTGTTCTTTGGCTGGACATTATCAGCCTTATGACCAAAAGTATTTCATGACTACATTTGAAATAAATTTTGGAAGAACTAATTATAAAATCGACAGCAAAATCATGATATTAGCTCACTTACAATTCATTTGCTTTTCATAAATTACCATTAGCTTAATAAGCAAGAATTTGTAAATTATTTAAAAAAAAATCGGTCTTATATGTATGACAGTCATTTCATTATTTCACACCAAAATAAAATGCTTGGAAGAACAAGACTTGATATACTGTTGATTCGAAACCCCGGCTCTTCACAATCTCGTCACTGAACGGGAAAGCAAGCCGCAGTGATTGATTTGGACGTGGTCCTTTGACGAAACACTTCACCAATACTTTGAGAAAAAGTCCTCCCCATTTGCTCGGCGCTGGTAAGATAACAACATAGAGAGCAGTCAGACGAAGGGAAAAGTGGAGTTTTTTTAGCGACATCCGCAATGCATAATGAACCATGGCATCAAACTGTTTCTTTTCTTCCGCACTGATTCGGACACCCATGGATGTATTAAACCACACCCATAAACGTATTAAACCCTTAATGCTTTAAACCATACTCATGAATGTATTAAATCATTGACGGACATCCATGAATATATTAAACCATTGATGGACACCCATGAATGTATTAAAACATTGACGGAAACGCATGTTGGTATTAAACCACTAACCCATGAGCTTATAAACCGAACTTGAAGACTTAAAGTCTTCCTGTTAGCACTCCTCTACTCATCTCACAAACACATGTCCAAGCTGAAAGAGGGGAGGGAGATCCTCAAAAAGAGACAATCTAAAAAAGTCATACAAAATAAAAAACAAAAACAGAGTCACTAGGCAAAATAGAATAGGTTCAAAAAGGGGAAAAAAGAAAACTAAAAGAAATAAAGAAAAGAAGAATATGAGATATTTTTTTAAAATGAAGAATAAATTATAGAAAGAGGGAAGGAGAGAAGGAAAAAAGAAGAAAATATAAATGGAGAAAATGAATAAAAATTAATCTAATACTATAATACGAGGAATGGTTGCCAAGTCGAAAATCGCCCCAGAATTAATAAACTCCGGTAAACTTGGGGGTCTGGGGTTTTTGGCCACGAGGAATCGATTGGCGCCGGTTTTGAAGCGCTACGGTCAAGCAGTTTGGAGTTACAGATAGGATATTTTCAAACTTTATTAGTTCGCCATAATGGCTAATAGGTTTCAAGCGGTAACGTGCTGCCATCTATAGCCAATATGGCGAACTAATAAAGTTTCCAGAATTTGATCCGGAACTCAAGGAACTGATCTCGAAATGGATGATCCATAATCCGTGTGGTGATATGAACCCAAGCGCTCCGTGCATGGTCAGCAAACATGGAAGTGCAGATGGGGATTTCCAATGGAACATCAAGACATGACATCGCTGGTGGACGATGAAAAGCCGAGGTTTAACCGGTTATCTTTTCACCAATGGTTTCACAAATTTTTTTATGGCATGTATTGTTTTGATAAATCACAATTGAAAATTTAAATCTTCGAGTTAGCTTCGATGCCTGTTTTCTACGAGCGGAGCTCGGTCACCCGCTGGTAATATAAAAAAGGAAATAAATAAACAAAAAATAGAATTCACTGTTTACAATTTAAAGTGGCTTAGACCAAGGTCAATTTCTCATCTGAATTAAAAACTGATAGCAAGAATGTTTTGATTGAGAGAACGGCAGAGTTCGCTAAATCATTGAATAATCTTGAACACCTCAGATTAGTTGCAGACCTCGCTTGCTATAAATTGAATTGCAAATAGGTTTATGATGAGGGAATTAAAAAATATTACTCTCGTGTTGAAGATTAAAGTTCAAAATATCTTTTGCTTCAGATATTAGAGAGTTGTTGGAGCTTATAGCAATAATGGTTCTTTCGCCAATTGGTGAGAAGGCACTTGAGTGCATAATGATGAGCATCAATATCATCGTGGCCACAACTCCAAGAGCAATTGGGAAAATTGAACTTTCTAGGCATTCGGAACCCTCTGTAAAAAAAGAGGGATCTGTTATGGGATGGAAACATTCCCAATACGCTGAAAGCAGGAAATGCGCTAGTGTGGGCTGATATTGTGTGACTCTGGATACTATTAATTTTCTGAATTTTTTTTCCAAGCCTAATCACCACAATGGTGCTGTGTATGTATTATTTTTTTCTTGGTTTTTTTTAAAGACCTTAGCAACTTTCCGATAAAGATCTTCTCGAAACTCTGTGATCTTAAATCTGTTGAATATCTTCAGAATATTTTGTACAATAAAATGTACAAATTAAATGGGCCATCAAGACTATCCCTATGAAATAAAATAGTATAGTAATTTAAATTGTTTAAAAAATGGGTTCACTTCGTATCTATCATAATCACAAGTTTCATTGTCTGTGGATAAAGGAAATTTTCAGTTAGACTCTTGTAAATTATTTGAAGTAGCACACTTATAATTGACAAAAAAAAAAAAAACATCCAAGAAAGCATGATAAGACTGAAAAGTGAATATTTGTCGAAGGTAAAATGCAAACTGCAAAAGTTACATAGAAATCGCTGGTCTTTTATTGCGCATATTTTTGGAACAAAAAGTGGGAAATTTTATGAAGAAAAATGTACAGGGTGGAATAGGAGCCTCACCTAAAATCGAGGGTATTTAATTGGAGGAACACAATTTTTTTGTAAGGAAGATAATTCTGATGATCTCGTACAGTGGCGATAAAATGGCCTTAATTGTTTTTAATTTGGATGGAAATGTTAATAAATTGTAACAGGATTTAGAATAAAGGAATTGAAGAAAAACAAGTAAAATAAACGAAGGAAAGGTACGAGGACTTGCAATAAAAGTAGAAAACGTTTAGAGTATTGGTTTTTTAGTTTTGTTTTGAAAAGCAAATAAGACTTCATAGTTTAAAAAAACACAGGGGAACAAAGTAAAAGTGAAAATCTTTTGTTCTAGGAGATAACAATTTTAAACCTAAGAAAGTTTATTGGAGTAAAAAAAAAAAAAAAATGAAAGGGAATCCAAATTTCATGGTGTGTTCGAGAAACCTTCTGTCTTTTAAAGAAAACTTATATATTTTGGGAAAAAAACAATGTTTTAAACCCATGAAGATTAAAACTTTTTAAGTTTGTGTTTGCAGTATTGTTTGTAGACTATGTAAAATAAATCATTTGAATTCACGGTAAAATCATCATAAGCTGGTCAAGAGGTAAAAAATATTTCAGGACTGAAGGTGTAAATTATTTTGCACATTTTCTCCCTTTGTGAGTTTTAATTGTTTATAATTACCTCAAGACCTACACAAAAATTTGCTTACGTTTATAAACGCTCAAAGAAACTATTTACTCGGAATATACATAAGGTTTGGAATAAATGGTAAAAAAAGTTAGAAGCTTTATATCGTTCGTATCAAACCAGCAAGGTGTGGTTTGTTGAGCTACATAACATTATCAGGGCTTATAAGAAATTTTCAATGCATAGTCACGCATCATTTAAACAACAAAATGAGTATTGGTGTCTTCAATTGGGGCATATTGACTATTGGTACATAGATTAACTTACGTTTGTAAGCATGCTAGGCACACGCGATATTTTTAAGAGTAAATTTCACCAAATATTCAGCTGTCTAAATGGGATTCTATCAGATTGTGTTCTCAATACGATCTCGAAAAAAGAATTTCAAATCTCATAAAACACAATTATGTGCAGGAAATTTCTGGCCCTGCTGTTGAGGGTCATTTTGCTTGTTTTATGTTTTTGAACAAATATCAGGAGAAATATCCGAATAAAGTTCTGGAATATATACTAAGTAAGTGGCCTGTAGATCCTGTAGGAATTCAAGAACTTTCCAAGATGTACATAACTGGAACTAATGGGAACTCTTACCTCACAGAAAGCCGATGAATTTCAAAATAGTATAGCGATGAATGCGACTCAGAATGAAAGCGGGGAATGTTGTTTACTAACAGAGAAAAATGATTTCAAGTATGATCTAAATATTACTCACTGGAACCTCACACTACTGAATTTCCATTAAAATAATGGCTTAGTTAGTCCACTTTAAGCAAATATTTTAAGATGTCATTTTTGGTATAATCAATAACATATGGGAAGATGAATTTTCAATAACGAAATGGAAAAGCTTCTTTGGCATTTGAGAGCAAGAGTTACGTATGATAGATCTCACTTGTAAGGAATGACACAACTGCTAATATCAATAGAGTTTTGATGTGAAATAGATAAGCAAATTCGGAAAAGTCAGCTGACTACATGTACAATAAGGTAATTATAAATGAGCATCCAATTTTGCAAGGCTGTTAAAAGAAAGCAAAACACATTGCAAGCTTGTCGGTTTTCGAAAATTGCAAATAACTGTTGAAAGTTTAAATTCCGCAAATGCTCATTGTAAGTCCTTTCAAGGTTATACAATGTCAAGGTTATATGCACAGTGACCAGGCTATATGATATCTCATTCCGTATCTTTCATCAAGATGAATTTCTGTAGATATCTGAAGTTCATCAACACCAGTTATTTGTGGCGAAAAAACTCTTGTTGTTTGATGTAAAAAAGTTTAAAAAAAAAAAATGTCTCTACACACACGTATTTACAATCTTTTGAATCTTCACACCTCGAATACAGAAAAAAAATGGAAGATGAGTTCATACAGAGGCAATTCTTCTGTCGATTCTGATATTCGATACTGATAAGCAGTAAGTACAGGGTGGCCCAGAAGTCACTTTACATTTTGAAAATTAAATAACTTTTTTTCTATTAATATATTTCTTTTTCTCTTTTCAGAAT
>JAPMOQ010031816.1:285385-312582 GCA_026543055.1 Argiope trifasciata
GTAAACTTATCCATGCCAAAAATTTCCAGGGATTATATTTTTTAATTTTGAAAAGAGAAAAAGAAATATATTAATAGAAAAAAAGTTATTTAATTTTCAAAATGTAAAGTGACTTCTGGGCCACCCTGTATTTGTAATCCAGAGCGACACACTATTACCCAAAATTTTAATTCTACTTGTGAAAATATTACATTTCTTTAAAAGTGTACCTCTTCAAGCAAAGATACTTTAATTTTTTCGTAGAATTTTGAACTGAAACAATCTTAAGTTCGCTTTGAAATACAGAAATAGCTCTCTGCAAAGAAAAAAAAAATCAAATTTGACCTTTTATTTACCCATTTGATAATAAAAACAACACTTTTCTTACTGAACTTTAAATACGTTTTTTGCGCATTTTCAGTTTGCCATATCAAAGCACATATTTCAAAAAAAAAAAAAAAATCTATTCAGAGAAAAATATCAAAACTGAAATGGTATGCGTCAAAACCCACCAAGAAAATTTTAAATATCCTTTCTTGCGAAATACATATTTTTTAAAATATTGAAAGTAACTTTTTTTTACTTGTCATTAAATTGTCTTCGTCGACTTTAAATAAAAAGAAAAATGTATAATGACTGAAGCAGAAAAATGAAAATTTGCTTACTGTTAAAAAAACAGACAGCATTTTGGTCGAGATAATTTCAGAAACCATACCTTGTTGCATAAATTCTTCGCTCAGATATATTCTTCAAATAACTCAAAAGTTTTTTTTTTTCATATTTGAATCATTTTATCTGCATTAGGAATTGTGCCTCCACTTTCTACGTATTTGTGCTTTTTATTATTGTTCAGCAGATGTTGGTGAAAATACCAGCAATGAGGAAGCTCTAAAATCTTTAATACCCTTTACAAAGATGATCGCGATGCTTACTTAATAGAAAGCTCTTTTTCTATTTTACATTTGATTCTAATTGTATCCTGAAATGAAAGAAAGCGGAAAGAATATACAGCTGCCAATTTTGATGTGATTCAAAAAGATTTCACTATTGTTTTTAAATGCAATGATATCTATGTATTTAAAATTATAAAAAGTGAATAAGATATTCAATCCCTGATATAATTATCTAATTTCCTCAATTTTTATTTCATATGAAATTTTGTAACTTATAGACATGTGATTAAATGCTTCTTTTCCTAAATTATTCTGTGATTTTGAAAACAAATTTAAAAGCTTAACTTTACTAAACATAATCCATGGCAAAATAAGAAGCTAAAGAAAAATAAAACATAGTCTCCCAGATATAACTACAGCATCAGCTAAGTGCTTCGATTCTTGTTCTTTAGGAAAGCTGATATTCCCTAAATCATGCATCCTCCAGAAATTTCGAGAAAATCTCAAAAAGCATTTCTTAGAGACTTTAGCAGCAACAATCCAAGTCGTTTTCGTAATTTATTTCAGTATTTAGTAAACATAATCAAAAAGAATTGAATGATCTATATTTACTGTGCAATTTTAAATTAAGACTGAATTCCCTTTTTCTGTAATAATATATAGTCATTCTATTTATTTGATTTTTATATTTATTGATTGAATAATACTATGAATATAGTTTAAGAAATATGTTACCTGAAGTCCGTTAACAGTATTTTTTTTTATTATTTTAAAGTGCATTAAAATATGATTAAAGACATTTTTTAAAATCTTTTTCTCAAATACAGTGCCGTTTAGTTTATTGACTCTCACACCACAACCATGAAACGGAGGTCTCTTTACGAATTCTACAATAATATATTAATAGAGGACAAAAGATTTCATTTCATAAGTTGAAATGTTGGAAGAACTCTCTCTACCAGTCATCAAGTGTTCAGAACTGAACTAAACTTCTCTATGTGAAACAAAGGAATATTTAGGAAATATTAAAATGACCATTCATTTTCTGCATATGAATCATACCTGACTGCTAACTTTTCTAACCATGAACTGTTATCAATTTAAGGATATGGTGAGAAAATTCACATTCCTGTGTTCGAAACAGTCTCTTGGAACAAGCAAATTAACTTTCCTTTGGTTCATTATTACACTAACTGAAAAATTACACGTTTTCAGACTGCCAAAAGACAAAGGGAGTATTGGAGAAAATAATTCTAATACTTCTGGCCATCTCTTGTGTAAGAGCAATTTTATAATCAACAGCCAGAAATCAAAGAGAAGAATCATTTTATTAAATTTACCAACAATTATTTCAAAGCAATTTCAGTAGCATCCACCTCGACTTTAAAGGTTCTCTTCCAATTTTTACACGTGTGGAAAAAGACACATAAATTTGCATTCCTCATAAAACCTTAAAAATATATATATAGGTGCAATCATTCACATTCTGTGCAGTTTTAGTCTAATATCATCCATTTAAAGTATCTGAATACAACTAGATATTCTTTTTTATTGTAAATACTATTCATAAATTTTAATTTTTCTAATTCATATCACCTAGTAAAAGTTAAAGCTTTTGAGAATTTACTATTATATGGTTTGGATATCTGTAGTAATTTGTAAATAATGTCTAGTATTTCCATGAAATTGAAACAAGTCGTATTGAATCATTAATTTAAAAAAATATATTGGGTAATAAATGCAAAAAAAATACCCTCGACTCTGATTATTTTATCAAAAAAGAAAGCACTCTCATTTACGATAGATATAATATATATGCTTGTCTCTAACAATTTCAGAGCATACACGAGTGTCTTTCTATAAAAGTCATGCGTCATATTTGATTTTGTGAAATTTTCAACTTTTCAGACTTGGCCAATCAGATAATAGTTTTATATAAATAAGTTAATGTTTTTATCCCTATTAATTCAAATGACACTATAATTCCTTCCTAACTCACTCGGAAAATCTTAAAAACCAGTGCCATTGTTAAAAACTGATTAGCATAGATTCAAAGCACAACTTACATTTCATTTTCTTTTGAAACAACATGTTTTATGACATGTAACCATATTTTTTTCTGAAAATCAATCAAACATACATTTTTATCTTTCAACTCGCGTTAAATTCCCTGATTATTGAAAAGGAAACTGAAAAGCAGTCTTTATTTTCATATTATGCGAAGTACCAACCTAAGAATATGCAAGAAGCATTCGTTATTTTTAAAGCACAGTTCGCATTTCCCTTTAGTGAATAGGTTCAATTTTCATCATATCGCAAACAAAAAGTGACAAAACGAAATTTTTAATAGTGCTGTGCAGTCAACAAGTCAAGACTATTCATTGCGTCACGAGCAAAAACTGTTTGCCAATTATGATGTTAGAACACACGTTTCCATTTATATTCTTGCAGGTATAGCCATCAATAAAAGATTATTTCTATGTTGGTGCATAAATAAATTGAATAAATTGTTAAGTATAAAATTACTAGTATATTTTTTTAAATTTACAGTCATGAGAAAAAAGATGTTAGTTTTATTTTAACACTGTTCATCGTTCAATCATAAAAAGGTGTTTCTTGAAAGGGCTTAAAATGCTTTTGAAGGCTGCTGAATTAAAAAGTCGTAAGAGATCATCTATGTCTTGAAATAACAGCCAAACTTTACAACAGAGCAGGCGCTTTTCGATTTTGAAAATGCAACAGCAAATTATTCAAATTTTGGTCACATCAACTTTTAGCATTCGAGAAATGTAAAACAGCAAATAGAATTTTTAGTTTCACATATGATGATCAATTGCGAAATAATTCTGAGTGGCTATTTTTTTTGTCTCATAGCTGTTCATTCCTTATTTCATTTTAGAGAAATCTCCCATCGTTTATTATTGTCGTCTAAGTCGAGAAAACCTTTGTTGCTTTTTCTTATGCAAAACATATACATAGAGATATATTGTAAGTGCATTGATATACATTGTGATGATCAAAAATTCGCATTTAAAAACATATTTAAAACAGTTTTTAAGGTAACATTATTTCTCCTACGATCTAGGATGTCTTCATTTTAAATTTGGAAATGAACCGTAGTTAAAAGTTTTTGCTTAAAATGTAACTCAGTATCTCAACATTTTTTCAACTACATCTTCTTTTAAAACTCCGCCAGTCGCGATTTATCTGATAGATACACCGTTTATCCATTTCTCAATAACTAGATGATACTAAATGTAAAGGAAAATTGTGTTTTGTTGTTTTCTTCATTTGTTTGTTAAAAAATTTATTGTGTTATTGTTTGTGTATGGATATATAAACTTTAAATTGTTCGCGTATTTATATTGTGTTCATATAGCTATGATTAAGTTATGTTACCAGAATATCCTAATGAATCTGATGGATGTGGTGTGACCACATTTATTTAAAAAAAAAAAAGCTCGCGACTAACGGAGTATTAAAAATGGAAGTGAATACAAAAAATGCTAAACATACCTTTGAGCTGAAATTCATATGAATTGTTATCGAATTTTCAATTCAATAAATACACCGAATTCTAATTGATGATTAATTTCAAAACATTAAATGGAGTCTTTTTCATAATCATAGATTCATTTCCTTTTAACCTTCCATAATTTACTTGAACCTAATTCACTTTTCTTTCATCAGAAAGGTCAGTTCCTAACGTTAAACGAATTCGAGTAAAAGAATTCTGCCGTGATTCATTCTACGATGTTTAAACTCCCGCCTAAATCCTCCGTTCCCTCTTTTTCCAAACGAATCACCCCAAGTTCGATTTCTGCCTTGCATTCGGTGATGGGGTCAACAGA
Organism: Argiope trifasciata; assembly: GCA_026543055.1. Classification (NCBI taxonomy): domain Eukaryota; kingdom Metazoa; phylum Arthropoda; class Arachnida; order Araneae; family Araneidae; genus Argiope; species Argiope trifasciata. The sequence continues at coordinate 290,109 of JAPMOQ010031816.1, forward strand.
GCGACTCTAAAAGTGGCATTAAGAGTAATTGCAGAGCGAGCAGGGAGCTGTTGAAACCGCGGACTCATCCAAACCCACCCTCCAAGCCATTAACTTATTCCTTCTTATAAAATAGTCATTGAAAAGCCATAAAATGGTTTATTTACTCCGCCGATTTCAATTCGATTTGGCCGGCTCTCTATAAGTGGAGAAAGAGCGCTTTTATAACGTTTTAACTCACTGCAATAAGTATTTGAAAATAATTGACTTAACCGCTTTGAAAGAGGAAAGGTATATTCAAGTGGGGATATGAGCTATGATATTAAAGGGCAGCGTTTACTTTCCTTTAAAAATATTTGAATTCATTTTCGGCTTCATACGGAGTAGCCTGCATTTTTTGAAAAAGGGAATCGGTTCATTTTCATGCTATGAAATTTGCAATAATGGAGTTCTGTATATGAAATATCGTTTTAGTTGCGTTTTAATATAATCATAAAAATAGATCAAATTGAAAATTAAAAAAAAATTAAAATAAAGAAATTGTTAAAATAGCATGTAAAAATAAATATATATACAGATTTACTGATTACATTAGTATTTATGCAGTTGTTCCAAATTGTTCTAAAAAGTTCCATAATTATTAATCTAAATTTACAATTTTTGTAGAATATTTCGTATGATCACTAAAATAGATGAAAATGTGAAGGAATTGTTTAATCGAATTTCCGTTAACACTTACTGATTGCATTTGCACCGATGCAATTTTAATTTTTTTCTGAAAAAAATCAGAAATTCAACAAGAAAACATTTTGTCTAAAAATAACGTTACCTGGGCATTAACAACATGTTAACAAAAATCTTTCGGGGCAAAAAATTGAACAAAAATATGCTACTTTAAAACTTTTATTTCAAATAATATTTTTTAAAAATATTGTGGTTTGTTTGTTGACACTTTAAACATTATTTGACCTTGAAATATCCAATCAACATAAATTTGCCATAGCATTATTTAAAATTTAAAATAATTAATAATCCCTCAAATTTTGTCTTTTCTGAGATAAAATTATTTTGTAATGGTGACAATTTAAACCCAGTGCCATTTTTATTTTCTAAAATTTGGTTTCCCATTTAAAACTATACATAATTTGCAGCATCTTCTTTTTTATTGCATCGAAACTCAAATTATCTTCATTAGTTCATTAAAAAGTCAATCGTTTGTATTTTTCTAATTGTTAAAAGTGAAACCTGAATATTATTTTTATATTCTTTGAAATGATACTAAGAAATTTTCCTTCTGGTCTTGTATCGAATAGTTATGTTTTCGTAGAATCTATGTAAAATGTATCAAAGTATTAAGTATTTCATGAAATAAATTCTAGTTTATAATTAATGGTACTTCTTTAAAAAAATATTTTTAACTTGCTTTAAGATATTTACTTTTGAATGTGCTCGCTTAGAATCCTTTTTCTAAGCCAAACAAATATTATTTTTGGTATTAACAAAGCATGTAAATTAGTTAATTTGGTATTAACAGTTTTACAAATTTGATATTAACAATTTAAATTTGCTATTAACAAAGTATATAAGCTATTTTTTTAAAAATTACGACAAATTTATATAAATATTTAATTAATTATTAATTTATATTAATATTTAGATATTCCGCCTAAATCCTCCGTTCCCTCTTTTTCCAAACGAATCACCCCAAGTTCGAAAATTGAAACCCTGTACAAAATATAAATAATATTAAAATAAAATATAATATTATTATTTAAGTCATTCAAATATTTTTGAAAATCTATCAAAATACTGAATTTTATGATAAAACAGAATAATTTTATTTAATAACCTTTAGGTTTGTATAAATCATCAGAAAACGTTTTTTGTAGTATACACAAGATTCTAATATGAATGATTCTTTTTTTTTTCAGTGCAAATAATTTTAAAAGCTTAGTTCAAGCAAGAAAGTCTTTAATTTAGACATTCCCGTTTCACATTCACACCCACATTAAGGGAGAAACAGAGAAAATTACGTACACACAATGAATAGTATGGTAAAAGACTTCAATAACAATATAAGCCATGATTATCTAAATTTAAAGTATAAAACTACTTTGACGATGAGGATCCATTACTTAATTAGTTAATTTATAGAGTCAGGAGAGTCGGCTGGTTGTTATTTGATAATGAGAATAATAGAACACTAAAAGGAGCTTAGAAAAAACTAAGGAAGGAAAAATTTGAACGGAAATATATGCTGCTAACTCATCCATCTGATTGGCATTTAGAATTCAAATTTTATATTGTTTGTAAAAGAAGTTAAAGGGTTACTTCTTTAAGATCCTTCTTTACTTAAGTACCCTTAACTAGGAATGATTAAGAGTATAGCTAAGATCGTATGCAGAAGCCCCGTTTAATGGAATCCTTGCTACATCCAAGTGGAAAGGACTTGCGTACGGTAATGATGTTGAATTACACGAAAGCTGAATTGCAGGAAACACCCTTGGCTTATAATTCTATGAGCTAATTACTCCTTATTACGACAGATAGCGATTTGATCCAGAATCTTGCATAGTGCATGAGGAATTTTAGAGCTAATTCTTGATGGGATGCATTTAAAACGAGACTGTTCTGCTCTAGGATATATAGTTTTGTAGTGGAAGCTTTATAAGCCAGATAACATCCTCAAGATGGAGTGATCATTTTTAGTCTTGTGTTCATGTTATCTGGCTACGAACCATAAGATAGCCAGTTCGATCATACCTATCGCCAATAGAAACATGGATGACCTAGGACAAAGAAAATAAAAATATATATGCCAATTTCTTTCAACTGTTGTCGCGTTCTCCACCCGAAAAAATTAAATAAAAAATGGTGATAAATAATCAGTTAATAAATAAATAAAAAAGGTGATAAGTGAAATAAATAAATATCTCTGAAATAAATAAATAAAATGAAGCTGATAAATAATCAGACATTTAAAAAATATTTAAAAATGAAGCAGATAAAGATTTTGACAAACAAAAAAAAAATGGGTATGACGCATTCAAAATTTAACAGCCAATAAGATCACCTCCAAAACAACAACAAAATATCGTTCGTCTCACCTATCACTGGAGGCGGATTGTTGTAGTGGATGCTTTATAAGCCAATTGCTTCTTCAAGAACGGTTGATCACTTTCGGTCTTGTGGTCGTGTTATCTGACTCCCATCCGTAAGATCACGAGTTCGATCCTACCTATCAGTTTTATATCAAGACGATAAAAAAATTATTTTACTTCTATTATATTTATATGTAACAGCAAATCAAGCTTAAAGAGTATGACTGTTTCAGATGGACATAACTTTCATAATAAAACATTAATATTACTCAAGTCATTAATATTAAGCACTACTATTACATCCTAAGAATCTCAGAAGTTATATGTTAATTTCATATTTTGTGGCCTTGCAGTCTCATGGTATGCTTCTCGATACTTCAACCCAAGAGTCAGGACTCGAAGCTCGTTTCTAACAATCTGCTAGCGGACATGATAAAAGTCCATTAGTATGGAGTATTTTCTTGATCGTGTGGGAAAGTATTTTATGGAATAAAAGGTGTCACTTCAATTTACATTAAAACTCCAAATGACTATGACTTAAAAGGGAAGCGCCATTCAATTCACTTCTCGTTTTTGCAGCAAATGCAACTAATTAACAGAAGTAAGAAATATATCTGAGATAAGAAAGGTGCCTGTTGAACTTTTAAATAGGACTTTTCGCATCAATATAAGCAAATTTTCAATGACTTTTCGTTAGTTCAAAAACACACTAAGGGATATTTATGATAATCGGTGAATTAAGTAATACATTTCAGTACATGCAGTTAGTTATATACTTTAAATGACACATTTATTGTAGTAATTTTAATCGAAAGAAAATATTGTCCAATTCATTTGATAACCTAACTTCTTACTTCTATTGTATATTATTGAAAACAGCCTTTAATTATATTGTAACATGGAGAATTTTGGAGTATTTAATGCTATTAAATACAATATATACCTAATTTGGCAACACGCATCAAAAAGTTTTAGGGTTTCCCATTTTGATACTTGAAAGTTTACTTACTTATTTTTTTAAAAGATGTATTAAAATTTAGATCAAAATCATTGTTTTAATTTAGTTTGGCATGTCGTAAAAATTTCAAAATTTCTTCGAATGAGACTATTTAAGGAATTTTTTGTGAAAATAGAAAAAAAATCACATTATTTTTAATATTTCTCTTTGAAAATTGTAAAGATAAAAGTTTTCTTGGAAAATAACAACAGCCTCTAGAGTTAATTCTGACATAAACCCAAGAATGAATCCTGTTACTTATTTCACATATTAGATTCATTAGTTATAGACCCATAACGAATCCTTAATCTAGTAAATTTTAACTCAAACAGTAACCAAGCAAAATTCATTTCAGACATCTTTCCAATATTTTTTTAAAAAGAGAAAAACACTTTTTAACTCTAAATCTTTTACAAAAAAATAACTGTAGCAGAAATTCAGCACTTTTCATATTAATATTTCTTAACTCGGTCAAGACAATTCGTTGAGATTTTGCCAAAACTGATAAATATTCCCACATTTTGATTGAACGCAATTTTGTGCTTGCAAAGTAAATGTAAGTAACTCTAAATATTAATTATTTGATAGACACGAGATATTTTTCCATAAAATATAAATGACTAAGATACATTCAATATCAGTTGCTCACATGACATTTTTTTCATTACCCCTATTAAAGACCCCGTTCACTGTCGAATGTGATACGATCGATTCGGAAACATTCTGCATGGCAATCTACCAAGAGCAAAACTCTGTTATTTCTGTTGAAGTTGATGAGATGCACAAATATTCAGCTTAAATCATTTACGAACGAATCGGAAACCTCTATTCACCACGCCCACTACATCTCCCAAGCCTATATTTGGACTCGAAGCAAGCTCTAAATATTACATTTGATCAAATATAATAGTCGTCACTACCGTATTTAACATGGAATGCTTGTTTACGAGCTGGATCGATTGCAGCGCGAATCCTGTTTGATTACTATTTCCTCTCAACTGATTTGTTATAGTTTATTTTGTGGAGCAGAAAGACTATTGAGAAAATTTATTCAAACCTATATAGAAATTGAAGTAATTTCGAATAGGGAAATTCATGCTCGTGTAAAAATAAATTTATCTAAGTATTAAATTATATAAATTAGTTCCCACTGATTTAAATTTTTAATATCAACTGCATCATGCATCTAATGCTCCCAAAAGTCGATTTAAATAATGATTTATTTTTATTTTGAAATTTCTTAAATAATATTATTTTATAATTTATTTCTTTAATTCTGTTTCTCTTATTTGAAAATTTAATTCAATTTCTTTCAATACCGAGGTGCGAGAAGGATAAAAATTTTGTTTCAATTATTTCATATCGTTTTATATTTATTTTTTGAACCGTATCAGTGTCATTAGATAAATCCCATTGAAATAGTGATATTTCCTCAGCATTTATAAATATTCACTGTACTTATACAAATTGTTACATAACTTTTTATCTTTCATAAATTAATAAATACACAAACCAGTTCTCTAGGGAGACCTTTATATGTAAATGAAATAATAACTAACTAATCTGGCTTGAAATTTCCTGTGTTTTTACTATCACAGTTTATCTATCTCTTATACCAATCTTTTTTATTTAATGAGGAATGTGTATTGCTAAGGAGCTGATTTGTGGATGCTAAGGAGAAAAAATATTTTTTGTTTGATAATGATGACTCATTGTTTCTGCATCATCTAAACATCTGCACAATGCTGCATTTCTAATCAAAATATTTATTTAAAATATATAAGAAACATTATTACAGATAACAATAAGAAGTTTTTTAGAAAATAGGTGCATTTTTTGAAACTGTCAAAACTTAAATTAAATAGCTGTCAAAACATTAAAACTATTTATTTTATCGACATAATTTAATTTTACAGTCGATTTGATTTACAAATCATTAATTTGATTTATAAAATTATTTTAAAATAATATTTAATAGGAATTTTCAATGAAATAACATGTTAAGAAAAGTAAGATTTAAAAGTTTTACAGCTGAAATTAATTATATAATTAATTTCAGCAATGAAACTTTATTTAAAGTTATATATACTTTTTTCCTTATGTATTTATTCTTTGGTTTCTTCCTCAATTATATTCTTTAAATATCAGACTCCATAATCCTACAAATTCAATGTTTTAAAATTCTTAAAAAGGCGTAAACGTTAAATCAAATTTATATTAATTACCTTTTCAAGAAAGAATTATTTTTCCAAAAGCAAAAAATTTAAATTTAGATTAAATTTTTTATGAAACAAAATATTCTGTCATAAAAACGAAAAAAAAGAAACTGTTTGAACTGAAAATTTGTAAGTAACACAATTTAGAAGTGAAAAGGATTTTTTTTTTATGTAGCAGTGAAAGGAAGTGAAAAGGAACGTAATCTTGATTAAAATTTTATTCGTAATACAGGTACATTTTTACTCAGATTTCATAAAATGTTTACATTCTATATTGAAATGATAAAATGATTAATAAAATATCAAATCTTTCAGAAACTTGCTTGTTGCTTTCAGATTTATGTACAAATTTCAAATGTATTCGCTATCTTACGTGATTGGTTTTGGTCAAAATTTAACAACTCAATTCAGTTAACAAAATAAAATATTTTAATAGGTTGAGAGTTCTGAATTTAAAAATGATTATGCGCTAAATCAAATAAAAATATTTCTCTACTCATTTTAAAATGCATTTCTCACTATATGGGTCAAAAGGAAAATGATAATCGAAGACCATTTAGTAAAAATAAAAGAAATTTCATGATGTTAAGAAAGAAGTGAATTAATTTTTTTCTGCAATGCCGTAAATTTTCTGAGCATCTGTTTTCTTTTATTTTGAAATATCAACGTATCCAACAATTAATCGTAACTCGTCACACCATCTCCAAAAATTTTTTCTCCTAAAACATGGGATTTAAAAGCAGTTTATCGACTTGATTTCCATCTATATTGTTTGAATTAAAAATATTCCTATAAGCTACAGAACCAGAACTTGAGAAATTTGAAAAAAAAAAAAAAAAATTGTAAAAATGATTTAAAAACTACTCTCTTTGAAATACGTTACCGATTTTTCCCCTTCTTTTATAATTTTTCCATTTTTATATGCAATTATAGTACCTAGATAAGGGGGGAAAAGACGTCTGAGGGTTCTAAGGCAAGAGACGAAAAGGCAAATTTTTTCTTAAATATGTATTTTTTTTTCATTTCGCTGTCTGGAGTGTTTTGATGTGTATATTTTCTATTAGACGGTGTCTTTTTATTGAGTATCTTTTAAAAAAAATTATGGCCTTGTTTCTTGATGGTAAAACGAAAATGATTTGAAAATGCCTCTATGATTCAGAAGGAAGAATGTTTATTCTCAATTTTAAGGAGAAAAAAAAAATGGAAATCTGAAATTTGGTATATTTATTTTCCAAGTCCTTAAAGCTACTGAAAAAAGTGAACTGAAAATGCATTTTACTGGCAACTGAAAATAGAAATTTGACATTTTAAATAGAGTACACTAGGAATTTTTCCAGAAACAGTTTTAAGGAAAATAATGAACTCCTGTAAGAAAGATTGAAAAATGAATGAAGCCGCGTTATATTCATACAAGCATCACTTATTATTGTTTATTCGGACGAAGCAGTGTCCAGTATGAAGAAGCAGAAGGAAAAAAGAATATAAATCAAACTACATGTTTTATGAGATAAACGCATGGCCAAATTATTTTTTTAAAATGTTTTATTGATTTATTTATGTTTATTCAATAAAACTCGGTTTTATTCACAAATGTTTTCTTGAGAAGCTGCGATTTTCCCAAATTACATTGTAAGCTTTCACATTTCCTGTACAAATCTATTTTCTTTATTATTTTTAATGGATACTTTTTATTTAATAAACAAATATTGAAATCAATAAATACTCATGCCAGTACATCGTCAATGCACAAAAATGTTGAGTATTTAAATTTGTAAATAAAGTTTAGTCATTCATAATAAAATTTCCAAAAAAGTTTTCGAGACACTTGAAACATTTAAATAATCAATTGAACTTACAGTTCAATCAATAATATAGCACATTACAATGGAAGCTGTTTCTTACGTCATTTGATTGAAGAGGAAGAATAAAAAAGTGTGAAAAGTTATCAGTAAGAATCCTTATTGATCATCGCATTTCGGTAATCTATGACTCGTCAATTCATGCGATTTCATAGTTTCATTAAGAAAGTGAAAAATTCGATAAACATATTTTTCTCTTTTGCAAGTCTTGCTGTATAGTTCAAAATTAAACTGGCAAAGCATATTTGCCTCGTATCATGTAAGTTTGAGTCTGCTACGTATCGCCATAGTACATATGATAGGATAATTTATTTCAATTTTTTTCATCTTCAAATTGCCCATTTTTCTGTTGGAATTTCTAAAATGTGCAGCATGATTCGAAACTCACATAGTGCTTGTCAAGGACAATGAAAAAAAATCCATTTCGCATTAAATGATGTAGGAGCATTCTGGAATTTTTGCTTGAATTAAACTTGACTGCACAAAATTGACTTTACTGCTCCTGTCAAGCTTAAATATATTGATGCTCCATTTGCAAGAAGCACAAGGGCTACTTAGAGGAGTATATTTGGCCAATGTATACCAGTTTCACATGCATGACGGATACTCATTGGAATAGAAGCATGAGCCTACAGCTCCTCCACTCCCGAAGTTTAGGCAGCATCACCAGACCACAGTGAGGCAAAGCTGATATGGACGTGGATTGTAAATATGCTGCAGTGAATGCAGGTATGTGTATTTAATATATGGGACAGCTAATGGAAGTGGGGTGCAATGTTTGTTTAGTCCTTCAAAAATTATCCCACTGCTACGCTGAAGTGAAGAGCGAATTGACATTCCTTAAAATTAAAACTTTCTGTCTTCTTAAAAAATGACCAGAAAGATTATCTGTAACTTTGTTTCCGAAAAGGCCGTTTCAAAATATTCATACTAATTTGGCTTTATTCAAATGGCAGCAGCAGACTTCGGATTGCAAATGATCGCTGCCCTTAAAACTCTCTAAATTTCATTAGTTGAAACCAATGAAAACAAGGTATTTCAAAGAAACGCTTATTGATGAAATTTAGGGTTGCTTTCCATAATTGAAGCATGCCTTTCCATGTATATTTTTCATGATGTTATGGTTCAATCGCTGGACATAATTATATTCAATTTCTATAAAACATGGATAAAGCATGCTCCTTTTTTATGAATTTAAATTAATATTTTACAATTTTTAACTAATTATTAAATATGTACCTTAAAAACTATCGAATAGAAAATTTTGAATTGATTTGATAAATTTCCTTTAAACACTTCTATACAAAATGTAAGTAATTTCTACTCTTTTATTCTGAAGGTGCAAATTCCATATTCATTTTTTATTTCAAAGTATCCGCAATTTAACAAACACATAAGCTAGAAACTCTTTTCGTTAAAATGAAATATACAGAAAAATGAAACATATACTTGCAATATTAATTTTTAAAAAAATTAGAAATTAAAGTGTCGCTAAAACAGATTCGATCCTATTAACATTCGGAGGAGTTTTTTCATTAATATACAGAAGTGAATGGACATTTAGAAACTGTGGAACATTCCTAACCAATAATGCGATGACTTTTAGGCAGATTAATTGAAAAAAGTATGTGTCAATAGGGATATAAACTTATAATTAGGGAAAATAATTAACGAATAAATCAAAATAATAAATGCATGAGCAAAATGCGGTTTTAGATTCGAACCATTTACAAAATGCAGAGAATAATTAGATGTTTATACGTTATTCCTTCACGTATTAACTCTTTAAGCAAAAAGTTAATTTAATGAAAATACCGTTTAAAATGTAAAATTCATTAATTTTTATTTAATATTTTTTTATCAATAAATTAGATTTTCAAACGAATCAAGATAGGTAGTTTCAATAAAACTATTTTCTGAGGGAATATTTTCTTATTTGCTGATTAAATTTTTTAATATATATATATATATAATTTAAGTAACATGCAAAAAGTGTTTATGTGAAATGTAATACAATTTGTCCCCTGCAAATCGATTTTTATATTACAGGAATGAAGAAAAGAATTGGAAACTGTCAAATAAAAGATTTACTTGTGAATGTGAGGATGTATATTAGATATCTTTAGTGCTATTGAATTTTTTAATGGTGTTTGCCTTAACCTTTCTTAACTTCTATTTTTCAACTATTTTCTATTTTTCAAGTGACTTAGAATGCATATTTCGACAAATGTTTCGACCTTAATTTTAGTAGGAATCTGTTTTAAAAATTGCTGAAATAACAGAATCAATTCAAAAAGAGTAAAAAGCATAAAAAATAATGATAAGAATCGTTTGTTTCTTACATCACCGTAAATTATTTCAATCCTGTGATGTTTCCTGCTGTGCGTCTCAGTTTGCTTCACCATAAATTTCCCGAGGTTCGCATTCAGACGATGCCGGAAAGGAAGAATCATTTAAAAGAGTTTAGTGGAGGGTCACCACTAGGGTATCAGAAGATAACATAGAGAAATACTTGTAGAATTCCCGATGTCTTTAAAATTTGCAAGTATTTAATCAGGATAAAATCCTTAATAAATCAAAAAGCGGATTTCCGATTTATTAAATTTTCGTATATTTTTAAAAATAGATTATAACGTGAATGACTTCCAATCTATATACTAGAATGTTTACGTTGATAAATTTGATAAAACATACTAAAAGTGATTTCAATAAATTTCAAAGAGACAAATACTTTGAAATTGCTCATACATTTTGCATTTCAATAAATGAAATGAAAATATGACTCAGTGTTCGAGTGATAGAACCAACTGATTTATGGAGTTCAAATTGCTTATATATATCAAGAAAACTATTTAACATAAAACTGACATTGACGAAAAATACATTACAAATTTAGCTATTGATAAATCTTATTTACATTGTTATAAAATTCACAATTTTCACTAAGAAATTTAAACTTTTTGAATGATTTAACTTTATAACGTAAGCTCGAAAACAGAAATTTCGAGCAATCTTTGTGTACTTGTACTAAAGGATGAAACTAACTATATCACATGTTTGAAAACTTAGATGTAATTCTCAATTGAGGGTAGAAAAGAAGGGAAAATAAAAGCTTAAGAAGGGGAAAATAAGAGCTGGAATTTTTTTTCAAAATACCGGCATGGTAGTATAAAACCGGAACTGGTTTTATATTGTTTTACTTTCTCTTCCTTGCATACGGAGTTGTTACATCGGCTGATAAGTTCTATAAAAATAATAAAGTGCATAGAAGAATGTAATGAAGGTCAAGGTGTAGGGTTGATTCAATCAGAACCTACTGCATTTTTTAAATTTATTCTTTGCCTAATTCTTTGTCATCTTTTTTCTGTAAATCATTTTATAGGAATAAATATTTTTTTCTTTATGGTAGAAACCTATACGCTTGGCAATTATTTAAGATGCAATTGAAGAGGCTTTTCAATCGCAGACTCAATAGAAATAACCTTTCAATTTGAATACTGTTTTGCAAAGGACTGGCACATAAAAAAAAATCTATTCTTATTTAAGTTTAAAAAAAAATCTTTTCGTCCAACCTAAATTTAAACCATATAAGAACTTTTTTCAAGAATCTGAATTGATTCCTTTTTATATTGTAAGCTATATAATGATTCAACCAAAAACAACCTATTCAACGAAAGCTAAGCACAATAAAAAAATATTGCCAGCCAAAAACACTAAACAAGTCAAATTATATACCACTTAGGTGCCATTAAACTTTCAAAGCACGAAACTATGGATCTTAGTTATTTTATGAAATTATATTGATTTTCAACGACGGTGTTTAATAGTGAATTCCTGCAAACACATATAAAATGTCTGGTTTTGTTCAACTGAATAAAAAAGTGAAAATGTCGGAAGAATGAAGATTACTTTAGCATTGTAAAAGTTGAGTTAATGTACGACTTAACTGGGGAAATAGATATGATATTTTAGCATCAAAAATGGGATTTATACCAAAATTTATTTAAATAAACTTTGAAAACTTGATGAATGAACGATTCAAAATTTTTTTTGTTGTTGCTATACCCGGAAACTGGCGGGCCAAAGAACTAAAAATCGTTTTTATCTCATTTTATCATCTATAGTAGAGAGGGGGAGCATTTTTAATATCTCAGTCAATTCTTTTATGCTCCAAGAAACATACACTTTTAGATTTCGCTTGAATCCTTCATGGGATCGTATGGGATATACATTAACAAAAATTAGACTTCGAATTTTATTTATTCAGACTCCAATAATCTGTACACATGAAAAAAAATGTTTTTGTACGTTCCACATGTACGGCGTTTAAAAGCATTATTATTAATATTAAGAACTTATTATGGATAAGTTACCAACATTTGAATTATTTTAGATATATGTCAAGCATAACAGTATTTCTCGTGTGGATTATTAATGCCAAGCTATTTAATTTTGATTTTAAAATCTTCAGAAAAACAAATGTATACGTTGTAATGGACAAATTGACATATGAGGCCTCTTATAAAGGGTACCAGATATGAATGCGATTGTTAATATTACTGAGTTTTGCATCTCGTATTTCAGCAGATCTCGTTCAAAACAAGTGTTCCTCAGATAAGTGATAAGAGTAACAGCAATTTCTTTTGTGAGCTGTGTTCAGTTGAAGAATATCGCCTTCTCCCCGTTACTTAATTTTGAACCACAAGGGGTATTCTTTTATTCCATGCATTCTACAATTAATTATAAATTTTGGAAAAATTTGCTTTAAAATTAGATAAAGTGCATGATATGTTCCCTTGTTTTACTTTCTCGGAAATCATAAACTATAATGAATAATAAATTTGGAAATAGCTTAGAGTGCTTTTGAATTCATTGAAAATCGTCACATTTCTAGCAATGAATTCTTGAGGAAACCATGAGTAAAATGAAAGTACATGTACAGTAAATGAATACACTTTTTCGTAAAATTATTATTATTTTACAAAATAGATGCATGAATAGTCGAAGTTTGTTAAAAGTGTAAATTATTTTAGCTTCAATATTTCGTAATTTGGCTTAACATAATATTACGTATTAATATTTATAATTACGTAAGGTATACTTTAATCTTTATAAAGTTATTAAATGCTGCGCACGGTTTAGTCGGTTGTGTATACCATAGCAAAATTCGTAATTCTTTCATTGACTTCATCGCTACATTTGAATTTTAGATGATACCTCAAGACATATCAGGAACATAAAATGAGATACTATTAACATTTAAAAAAACATATGGTGAATAGAATTGAAGATACCTTAACAACATCTCCTTGCACTGTGATTTTCCAGTGATATTTTATAAATTACATTTCGCAACAAAGTGGGCTACACCTTGTCTAAATAAATATATTCATCAGATCAGACTATAAAACCTATTCCGTAATTTCAGAGCAAGTTGAAAAGGAACTCGAATGTGCGCGGTTCCATATCGATTAATGATCTGATAAATAGAAATGAATTCGAACAGCAGAAGCGTAAGCAATATTCTGATTCTATAAGCTAATTATCCATTATTATAATATCTAAGGTCGAATTTGGAATGAATGGATGTACGTGTGTAATGGATGGATCAGGCAACGCTTTTCATAGCGTGCAATTAAAACTCGATTATTCTGCAATTTAGTGGATAATTCCTTGCTTTGAATGACAGCAGATAAGGAATCGCAGAGCTGCCTTCTCTTTAAGAATAAATCAAGTGCGAGCACTTTGGGATAAGCTCTCAGCAGTGGAAGCGATGCAAAATTATCCGTGAACGCTTTAGTTATATTTCAACTGATATCCGTCTTGCAGCGATCAAATAGCTCTCAAATAGCTATTCATATCTTTCAAATAGCTCTCGAATAAGCATCTTTCCAAATAGTGATTTTAACATTATAGTTTAGATAAATTTAATTTAACTTTTGACACCTTTGGTGAATAGTTGACAGTCTATTGTATTCAGATAACTTAAAATTTCAAAAGAATTTTGAAAAACAGCGTCATGACATTTTACATTTTATTTTCACAATAAACATAGAACAATTTGATTGGTTGGTTACGAAAGTAAAATATCGAAACTAAGAATAAAAATTGTCCCATTTGGTCTAATTGTTGATGTAGAGGTTATTTCCAGCTTTTGTTTCGTCAGGCGTCTAAAGACTGGAAGTTGGGAGCGAGTGAGATCAATGAATTATTTTAGATAATCCATTTTCACATGAAAAAAATAGATGAAATCATGTTTATAGTTTTCTGTCATAGAAAAGATGAAAAAAGAATCGCATATAAACACATCCATGGAAAAAATGAGGATCTGTCAACCATCGATGAGACACGGTACGGATAATCAAATTAAATGAGAAAAATGTCAAAATCAGAGCGGTGGCTGGTGACCTCAGTCAGCGTTTCACTGTGCAGAAAATGTATAATTTTTGGGGTGTGTGGGATTTTTCCATTAAAAATATAATCGTATGGGAAAAGGCGATCATCGATGAGGTATTTACAGGTCATATATTTTGGAGGGAGATAATAAGTGGCTATCTGGATACCGATTAGCGTTGAGGAAATGAATGGGTTTTTTTTTTCGTACAGAGCGAAAAAGAGCTTAAAATCTCTTTCCAAACAGTGGTTTATTGCGGCTACCATTTATGATACAATCAGGGGCTGGGAGACTTTGAATGAAAGATTTACGAACAATAGTCGGAGCAGGGTAACTGATCTTTGGTTTCATTAATCATTTTATGGATGATACATCTTTGATGTGTTTAGATAAATAAATTTATTTGAAATTTTTAGCATCATTATTTCAGCAATCAATTCTTTTTGATTCTCTTAATATTAAACATCATCTATTTTTTGAAAGCTTTAATGCAAGTAATATTTCCATACTGAAATAAAAATAATTTGGTGCAGCACATGCTATAGAAAGTAATATTTCTTAATCATTAAGGCTTAGGAAAAAAAAGTCAGTTTTACTGGACAGACGACCCTATAATTTCACTGAGCTTTGAAAAGCTATGTTTGTTTAGTTTTTGGTAACGAGATACAATATGATATAATATTATACGAGATAGTGCATAATAATATTATCTGTTGTTCTTTATTAAGAAATATGTTATTTTTCAATTTGTAAGTATTTATTTTTTCTTTCGCAAGTGTTTACATGGACATTTGCTGCATATTTCAAAGGAAAGAATTATCAAAATTTGCTTCATCCTTATTGAATAACGGATGACTCAGGTAATAATGAATGGAAAGAGAATGGTGACTGCAGTACGCATGTGCGAGGTCTTCGTATGCTGCGAAACACGTGTCTCATTTAAGATTCAAAAGGACAATGTAAAGCACTTTGCTACTTTTATTCACTGCTCTTTTCTAACACTTTCTTACTTTATTTGCAATTATGTCCAATGAAGTAAAAAATAAATAAAGAGAAGAAAAAGAAACACCCTTGAAATTTCCTAAGTGTTGCTATTTGTTTTCCTCATAGGCGTATGCAAGGAAAGTTGCTAAATTTGATTAGGGAAAAGGGACGTAAGTAGGACAGAAAAGTTATGAGTAAAATTCGTTTTTCATTTTTGAATAAGCAGACTAATTTTCTGAATTATACCTGAGAGTCCTCGCCTTGGAGTAGTTATCAAAGTGCTTTAAATACAATAAAATTCTATAAACCTATATATTTGGAATATTTTAAGGTAATACAAGTGAGATTACATAATTAAGAATTAATTTATGTTGCACCACGACAATAACATTTAACATTTTATGTCAAATTAATGAATTTTTAAATCTACAATGATATAATCAATCTAAAGGAGAAAAATTACTGCGCATTGCCAAATTGAAATTTAAAAAAATAATAATTTGGTCTAAAGATTGTACTAAAAATCGATTTCTGGCAGGATTTTAACCCTTAGCACTCCGATTTCTCTTTTCAAGCGCCATTCAGGCAGTGCATCATTTTGCGTTTTATGTAATTATTTCCTTATATTTTCACTGATGAAGATTACTTCAGAGTGGTAAAAATATGCAAATTATTTTCCGAGGACATTCAACTTAAAAAATCATATATATTAGCTTTTCGGAGCTATAAATAAGTCCTCTTGTTCGGCAAATATTTATGCATTGAATTGCTTTTCGGGGTTCTTAGGATTAAACTAGTAATATTTTCTGTGAGTGACATGGTTTTCATGAAAAAAGTGATTACTTCAGCCCCAAAACAATCTTAACTTGACTTTTCAGAAGAATAAAAAATATTATATACATTACTGCACACATTTTTATACATTAATATACATATGAAATTTAGATAAACAAAAATTAAACACAAAGTTACTAAATTAATAAAACAAATACTAAGAAATTCAATCACATTAATTCTAAAATGTGGTAGGGTTAGAATTAATTGCAAAATGCAGATACGTTAAAATGACAATAATTCCAGAATCTTGAACTATAGAACTAAAATACAAAATTACAAATTTAGTAAAGAATGAAATAAAAAAAATTCAAATACACAACCCATAAGTAGACAGAAAACTTGCAATTAACTATCTTTTAAACAGATTTGCTCAATGACTAAAAATATAACGTATCTTATTTCTGAACCGAGACGAAAGTCTAGCAAATTGGAAATTCAAGCTTATGTTGAAAAATAACAACAAGGCTGCCTCAGTTTGTTAAGTGATCTGCATGCATATTACTTTTGAAGCATGAAAATGAGTTATTAATAATGAGTTGAACGCGTTTTAATTTAATCTGGAAATAAACAGGTGAACCAAGGTAGGTGGGAGGAAAAGATGATGAAATCTGAAGACAATCCTTTTGGATTCATGCGACTAAAAAGAGGGATTTTTGAGACGGATGACTGGAATTATCGAGTTATTCATGGTTCAGTTTTCCTAAAATATTCGTTTTTGATCAACTGGGTTTCATTCACCAGTCGATAAGACTTAGAGGGCTGTTGATAGCCAACTGGATGTGGCAGGTGTGTTAAGCCCAATCGGTCTCATTCTAAAGCTGTTTTGTGGTTCATATCAGCACCTTGCGGCATTCAATGATGAATTACACTGGTAGGTACTTTCATTGAAGGTTTTTGTACTCATTTCTGATAGCATGAATACTGAAATAAAATTTGAAGATCAAATGCTTTGCTTAAAGTGAGAGTTCTGCTTTCTAAAATTTAATTTTATTGGTAGTCAGGTATATTCTCATTTTGAAAAATGCCTCAAAAATCCAAAATCACCTTTTTCACCACCATTTCACCAGCCATTTCTATATATTTATTTCCAATAGTTTCGTTACAGTGATGAGATGGTAAAACACATTTTCTTAACTACCCATAGTCTCTGAGCTAAAGTGGATCATATGGAGTATTAATGAGCGTACCTGAAAGGAAGCAATAAATTATTACTTAAAGTTATTCCTTAATGATTTCTACAGAATATGTTTATGCCTTCATAAATTGCATGCTCATATTCCATATCACACCATCACTTCAAATTGAAAAATGATCACACATACGGAAATATTTTTATAGACTATACCTTGTTCTTACTAGCAGAATTAAAAACATATATTTTTTAGTTAGTGATTTAGTCTATTAATATTGATGTTCGATTTTTATACCAGAACTTCTTCTAACTTTAAAGCAATAGAGGCAATGGAATAGAGCTCATAATTTTCAATTTTTGCAAAGTGAGAATGCTCGGAATTTTAACACTTTCACAACAGGTGAAGTTGAAACATGCTTTTTCTGACAAATATTTATTGAGCAGATTAAGCTCATATAATTATGATGTAAACATAATATGAAGAAATTTATTCACTTATTGCATCTCAATTACCAGATGATAAATTCAACAAGTTTTACCTTGCGTTATTTATCTTCGCAATAATGCTTCAAAACTAATCAATATTGTTTGGAATATAATTTATAAAATGCTAATTAACAGAGTAATTCTGATTATTTTTAAAGCCAAAAGAAAAAGAGAGAAAAAAGAGAAAACTACAATGTCACTTTTTTGTGAAAAGAAGAAAAATATTTGCAACTTTTAAGAATTCTCTATCAATCTCTCTAAGATTATTCAACCATTACTGTTTATTTATTTTCATTCATCCATCACGTTTAATGCGATTTAATAATTGTTGAAGCTAGAAGTTATATTATTTATTTCGTTTAAAATCAATTTTTAATTTTTTCAAATGTGGCATTGTATTGAAATAATCAAAAATAACTATCAGATAAATTGTTTATATTATACAGGGTGTTACCAAATTCGATTGACAAACTGAGACGGATGATAATAGGTATCAGGAGGACAAAGAACCCACTATACATGAGGGAGTCCTAAACGAAGTTTAGTAGGGGAAAATTGCAAAATCATGGAGAGTCAGAAAATTGAGGAAACAGTAAAAAACTAAAACAAAAACAAATAATATTTCAAGCACAATTTTTTAAAATAAAGCAAATTTTTAAAAGTTTTTTTCCGTGCTGGTAACATTCTTATCTGATGATGCAGGGTGTCGTAAATTACTGGAAACGAAAAAGTGGTTTAAACCCATATTTGCAAAATTATTAAAACCGGAAGAAAAATAAAAACTTGAAAATGTAAGGAAATTTATATTATTTCAGATGATGTAAACGTGTACTGCAAAGATGGTTTAAAAAAAATGTTTTTAAAAAAACTAAAATGTGCACCAGAAAGAATTGCGAAATTTGAAGATAAAGATCGGTACGAAATTCGAAAGATAAATGCAGAGTAAAAATAACACTAATTAAATTGATGGAAATTTGCCTCAAAGCATAAGGTCTCAGGTAACGTTTTTCAATGACAATCACAAATCGAGTGGAGTTAGCTCACTGGATCAGATGGAGGAAGACGCCCACTTTTAGGTTAGAATTTTACTCTCACATGTAGCTTGCTTTACGAAAAAAGATGTCTTCAACACGCAAAATGAGAATATTTGGTCATTCGAAAATCCCATTATCATTATCTCGTCGAGCGTAGAACAAAAGTTTGGTATTAACATCTGGACAGAGTCCTCTATTTGAACCCTGTCTTTTGTCCGAACGCCTCATTGGCACCAAATACCTTATTTTCTTCAAACCCGTTCCTCCGGATTTACTGCTGGGAAATTGACAATTGTGCGTAAGAATATTTGGTAGATTCATTATGGTGCACCAGCTAATTTTAGTTAAATTCTTGAAATCTGACTTGTTAGCAAATTAAGTTTAATGACTATCAATTCTGCAACGCTCATTAATGAATAGTTGCTCCTCTCTGCTTTTAATTTCCTCAAATGTATGAAAAATTTATATTCGAGATGGTTTCTTCTCTATTACTTGGTTTTTAACCCTTCATTTGGCTAAGTCCACTACAACGAACAATCAAATAAATAAAATTTGGCGGATTTATGAAAACTTCTGTACGGCTTAAATATCTAAAAAGAACTTTAAAATAAATTTATATTACGGTAAAAAGAAATAAAAGTCTTATTTGACAACACTGTAAAATAATAAAATAACAGAAGTTAAAAAAATATTTGAAAAAAAAAAAAAACATTTTGCCAAATGAAGGGCTAATCCTCTCATTCATAGGGGCATACTCTTAGCCTGACTCGCTGTCGTTTCGACGTCTCTTTTTGTGATTTTCGTTGAATAAACGTTATTTGCCTCCTCATGTTTTCTGATAATTTTTCATATATTTATGCCTATTATCATTACTCTAAGTTCGTCTTTCGAATTTGACTACGCTTTCTACGAACATCGGTACTGATGTTGCAGCGAGGTTTTTCGGTTCTCTTTTTAGTTTTCCTGGAATATTTTAAAACTCCTCAGTTTTCACAGTTCATTTTTATATCAAATTAAAGGAAATAAAATAGCTTACATTTCAAAGATTTTATGTTTTTTCTAAATATATGTAATAAGCTACTTTTTCATTTTCAGGAATGTCCGGCCCCTTAGATCATTAAACCAACATGTCACCTGCATTAAAAAAGTTTTAAGAATATACTCTCATTTAAAAAAAAATTCATCGTTGAAATATCATTTGCTACTTTGTCATTAATTTTTTTACAGTTTCAAACAGTTTTCCCTATATTTTTGCAATTTTTACCAACTAAAAATCGTTTGGGACTCCATTAAAACTGCACCGGTCGCGCTCTATAAAGTCACGTAAAAAGTCGCGTGGATTACAATTGTAGCCCATTTTCAAATCAAAATAAAACTCCAAAATAGTTATTCACCATTCTTCAATTTAACTTTAAACATAGCAAGGCACTTCTTCTTAATTATTTTTTAAACATCAAAATCACTTTAAGTCACTATTGTAATCCGTGGGACCTGTGTAGGGTTAAATGGTTACTCTTTATCTTCATGTTGCCTAATATGACCTTCTTTGACTTTTGCAATCGAATTTGTCAACATGATGTATACTACCTTGAAGATTTTAAATTGTTTTAAACAAACTGGAAATACTATTCGCGGCATAATATCTTATGGAAAAAAATGCGAAAATAATATTATGAACAAACTAATAATTATTCACTGAAATCAAAAGGATCCACATTTAAACAATTGAATGGTGAATATATCTTTCAATACGTCAGGAGCTTATAGCGCATTACAGGTAACCTTTCGCATTGAAATATATTAAAAGATTTATAAAAACTTGGCTTAATTATCTTGTCTCAAGAATCAACCATTGAATGATTGAAGCTATAGTTTTTAACACCAATTTATAGATTTGAGGAAATATAGATGAACTGAAGGAGAGTTGAACTTTAAAGCAATGCATCAACCGCAATGTCGTGAAATGATAACATAAAAATCACACAATTCAAAGGCATTGTTATCCTTTAAATAATTATTTTCTACAAGAGATTCTGGTACAACATTCTATATTAAGCTATTAGTTATTTTCAAATGTAATGAAATGTCAAAAACGCCTTCTTTCTAAATAAATGCAAAAAATCCGTGTCATAATTTTACGGGAAAACGAAGCAAATAGTTTTCGTCACCCAGAACAAATGATTTGATGACCAGAAAGAACTTAATTCATGAAGTGGTTCAAAGATTCCTACTAGAACTTTCTGAGTGACCAGAGTTTAGTAGAATTAGTACTTCGAAATTAGCAAACTCTTTACTCAACGTAAATGACACTTTCTTGAGCTTTCGTTAGAAATCTGATCTTCAGAACTTTCTCAGAAGCAGTTAAGGATTTGTGCAATTACACTCGAATTTTTAAAAATAACATTAACCTGATATTTTATAGAAAAAATTTCTTAAAATTTCTTATTTTTAAAGAAAAAGTAATTAGTTCATTAGATGAAAAGAGGAAAATTTTGTTTTCTATTAATAGCTTTAATTGAAAACGTTTCAATCAAATTACGTAAACCTTAATCATATGGATATGGCTAGTTTTTTTATAATGTGTAAACTTTTTTATAAATTAAAATCAGCTTTTTATTGTAATAAAATAAACGGACGAATGTTTTTAAAAAAGTATTGGTGTGTTAATTGTTAAATTTCAACAAGAAAAATTCAGAAATTTTATACCTAAACATCATTTTTCATGATATTATTTGCAAGATGGGTTATTTATAAGTATGGCTCCTTAAAGACTGAGTAATATCTTATGAGCAATGTATCCATACGAGCATTTGAGAACCCTCTGTGATTATAAGTTGTTAAAATGCCTCAAACACTTTGTCTCCATGCAAATAAATGTTTTTACCAATAAAAATGCTTGGCATTTCTTTTTTTTTATCAAGACAATGCTTATTGAAAGCCTTAGGTAAGTCAAGGGATCTACATCATTTCATCACGTTCATCAGAAGAGTCAAGAAAACGCAAAGCCTGATTCATTTCATTTTTCGGTCATTCTTCTGTTTGCTCTTTTTACGAGTTCATCCTGCTAAATTTATTTTAAATCTGGAAGGATCTTCTCTCTGATTACCATCTAGTTGATAACTCTAGTGGAAGAGTCATTATCATCAGTTCTACTGTTCACTGGATAATCGAGTATAAGATTCTTTTGGTTGAATAACACAATTTCGTATTCCTCGAATCTTGATGATGTCGTCGTTTAATAACATTCCCTCGCTAAATTCGAAAATTTCGATTTGAAATTCAATGTAATACCGTAATTTCCTCTTAATGCCATATAATCTGATAAAAGACTCTAAGTAGTTTTAAGTTAAATTGCTGATATGTAGAAATGACCACATTTCAATAAGTTCAATTGACAATACATCGTCAGGTAAAATTCACTAAGTACACTTAGTGAATTTCAGAAGGTTCATTGC